>ML109071.1:40405-183193 GCA_003697995.1 Taxidea taxus jeffersonii
CCCCCCCCCCAATTGCAGTCTTAATTCCCTTTTGCTATGTGAGGTAACATAGCTACAGGTTCGTGGGATTGGGACATGGACATCTTTGGAAGGTATTCTGAGGTTACCACAGAGGGAGTAAGCCTGGACCACTCTGCACCAGGCTCCTCCACATCTACCCACACCCACTTCCAAAGGAGGAAGCTATCAACAAACCAGACAATAAGGGTAAACTTCAGGAGACAAGGCAGGGTGTGTGTGGGAGAAAAGGGGAAGGAAGAGGAGAGAGCCCTCACAAGTCCTGGTGACAATGGGTTGCTGATTACTCCTGTTCTTCCTCACTGTTGATCAAATTCCTTTTCTGCTTGACAAGCTTGAATTCAGTTTCTGTCAGTTGCCACTAACAGAATCCTGATTAATGAAATAGTCATTTATTAGAGTCTACTATATGGCAAGGCATTGTGTGAAACACTTGCACTTTTCTACTCCTCATAACCACATTGCAAAATATTGGTTTTTGCATTTTAAAAATGAACCTAAAAAATTAACCTGGAGCACCTGGGTGGTTCAGACTCTTGGTTTTGGCTCAGGTGATGATCTCAGGTCATGATCTCAGGACCCTGGGATCAAGCCCCCACTTGGGCTCTGTCCTCATCAGGGAGTCTGCTTGAGGATTCTCTCTCCCTCTCCCTCTGCCCCTCACCCTGTTCATGTTCTCTCTCAAATAAATAAATAAATAAATCTTTAAAAATATCTTTAAAAATAAAGATAATAACTAGGTCCTGACTCAGGCTAGAAGTCATCAAAACAGGAAACTGAGTCAGTTCCACTCATTTCTTCCAAGATCAGTCCCCCTCCAGATTTGGCTGGCTACTCTCTCTCTGGTGACCCCTTTCTGAACTCCAAATCTGTATGACTAACTGCTTTCTAGACATTACCATTTGAATTCCTCAAATTCAACATCCAAGGTGGACACTCTTTTTCTCTCAAAATACACTCTTACTTCTCAATTTCTTTTATTTTGTAAGACTTTTTTATGTTTTTATTTTTTAATTAAAGATTAAATTGTTTTATTTTTAATTTTTTTTAATCTCTACACCCACTGTGGGGTTCAAATTCACAATCCCAAAATCAAGCATCACATGTTCTTCCAACTGAGCTAGCCAGGTGCCCCCTCACTTTCTTTTCTTAAGGGATGACACAACCATTGAAGCCAAGCACAGAGCAGATAGCCTTGACCTCTTGATTCCCTTACCAAAAAAATCCTAGTGACTCTCTCTCTTTAACATCTCAATTTCATTCCCACTACACTTGCCCTTAGTTCAATTCTTTTCCATTCTTTGCCAGTATTATTGCAACAGTTTTAACTGTCTCCCTATTTCCCAGTGAACTCCCTTCCCAGCTTTTCTTTACACTGTGGCCAAAGTGATCTTTCTAAAATATATAGATCTGCTCATATGACTTCTCTTCAGTAATTCCTCATTGCCTCCAGGACAACATCCCAGATATTTAGTTTGATTGTCAAGATCTCCCTCTGCTACAGTGGCCTTTACTTATTCCTCCTCTAATACTGATCACATACTAGCCCCTCTGTTGAAACACCCTTTCCTCCATCATCCAGCTAACATTTAATTACTTGTCAAAATAAGGAGGAGAATTTTCCGTATTTGCAGGGAATTTTCTGATATGCCTTTATGCAGGTCATAATGCTATCTTGGTTTTAACTTCACTCTCTCCTCACTAGGTGAAGAACTTCATGAAGGATGGGACTCCGTTTTCAATATCTTGTGTTCCCAGAGCCCAGGACAGTGACTGATATGTATTAAATTCTCCATAAGTACTTGTTGATGTCACAAAACAACATATTTAAATTAAAGAAGAATAGTCATGGGGTGCCTGGGTGGCTCAATGGCTTAAGCCTCTGCCTACTCTCAGGTAGTGATCTCAGGGTCCTGGGATTGAGCCCCATGTGGGGCTCTCTGCACAGCAGGGAGCCCACTTCCCCCTCTGTCTCTGCCTGCCTCTCTGCCTACTTGTGATCTCTGTCTGTCGAATAAATAAATAAAAATCTTTAAATAAATAAATAAATAATAAATAACAAATAAAATTTTAAAATAAATTAATTAATTAAATAAAGAAGAGTAGTCATATTGTAAATGTACTTTGGGTATGCCTCTCCCCTAGAGTTTTCCCTAGGCAAAAATTTTAATTCTTCCAACCTTTCCTTTTAATTACTTTTGTAAACATCCCCAAAAAGAAAACAACAAACAACACCACCAAAAACACTCCGGGTTCTTCACAATGAATCGAACTTGGACTGGGCATTCCTAAAGCAAGTATCTCTCTTCAGGTTCTTTTCACTCCTGGTTCTTTCTACTGCACGAACCATCAGGTAATTGAATGATCTCAAAGTATTTTTAACAATTTTAGTAGTAAAAGGAACTCAATACACCTCATGTCATGTCATCAGATTTGCCAAATTCCTTAATAATAACTGGGAAAAGCACCCACATTTTCTACTTATCTAAGAGTTTCCTGTGAATAGGCAATTTTGGATAGAAACACGCGAACCTACAAATTCACAAAATAAAAAAATTCATCTGTTTTGGAAGAGACAATAACAAGAAAAAATATAAAGGAAGATACAAAAATACTCTGTACATTCCTAATATGAAATAGATGTCTCTCTCAAAAGAAATGCACAGCCATAAGAAGGTTAAAAAGTGAAGAACTGAATCAAAGGCAAAGGTAGCATAAGAATACAACCAAAAAAAGGACTCAGATATACAACTCACCTCTTTAATGTGAACCACTCGATTTTTCTTGGCCACAGGAGAGCAAGAAATGGTGGGGTATGGTAGATTGGTCAGCAGGATAACTGTAGTGAGAAACTATTCAGTAATAAATATTGACATTTCAAACTGTATCAACATGAAACGGGAAGTGTGGATGGAATATATCCAAATAATTTGTTTGACTTATGCAAGATAATTTGGAGTGGAAGAAAACACTTAGAGGTAGCGACCTAAACTCAAACTGGGCTCAAGATTAAAAAATACTACTACTGCTGCTAATAATAACACATGCAGCATTTTTCTAAATTGCTTTGCAATATTGTGCCACCTGAGGGCACCAAAGACTTTAAAATATTTTCATGGTTTTCTGCTGAAATAAAAAATTCCTCAGATTTTTCTAATGAACCTTTACTGAGCATTGTTCATATTTTAAGAATAAAGAGATGTAATAAGGACACAAATACAAATCAAATATGGTCTGTAGACTTGGTGAATGGGTGGGAGTGGCCTTAGTGCAGGCTGCAAAGGAGAATGTCATGTTTCACGTTAATTACTGTCATCTGGTGTGGTGGGCCCACAATTATTGTCATTTAGTATAAACATATTCAGTCTGTCTTTGACATTGCTTCTCTAGTTAGGGCCCAGATCCCTGAGAGTCTCTGAGACTCTCTCAGGGTTGGTTCAGTTCACACTATTTTCATTATAACACCAACATGTTTTTACTTTTGTCAATTTCATTTTCTCATGCATCTGTAGTGTTTTTCACTTCATGTCATGATAATGTTATTGCTCTGCTGACTTACAAAATGTGTGTGTATATCGTGTTTTTAAAGAAATTTCTAAGGTAGCAAGGTGATTCGAACTCAGGGTGTGCAGCGTCCCTGAATCCATGAGCAAGTGAGGAGATTCTCTGTGCCCCTAGGGACCCTGCCCTACCACATGGCACATTCCCAGCACCTCTCAGCCCCCCACAGTTATCCCCTCTGTCATCCCCTCCTCCTGCACCAACTTTCCGTATACTGGAAAAGTAGTTCTTCAGTTTGCTGATATTACATCTTGGCTGGTGATTCTGACCTGCTCCAGCCCTTCCACACCAGGACCCTCCTCCCTGCTGGTGATTGAGATGATTCTTGCCGCTATCTTTTTTGCCATCGACATGTGTGACCTGCAAACCAAGATAGAGACCATCAACGGCCTTGGAGTGATTTCTTCCAGACCCTCCCAGTGGCCATCCTCTATCTGATCACCTCCACTGTTGTCCTTATCAAGAGAGGAAACCACTCCCAAATCGTCGCAGGGGTACTGGACCTAATCACTACCTGCATCTTTGGCTATGATGCCTATATAATGCCTATGATCACCTTACCCTAGAGGCAGTAAAGACATACAGCAGCCCCCACTGACCTTGCAGATGGTGCAGTATAGCTGAGATTTCTCTCTGTAGCCTGCAAAAAAAAAAAAAAAAAAATCCATGGAAATAACTCCTCCCTAGCCCTATAACACTCCCGGCCAACTCCCAGCCCCTTATTGAATTAAAAGTGCCTTTATCCTGAGACTCTGTCTTCTGACCTGCCTCCTGGTGTGGCTGTCTTTATATATGGGTGTGCCTATGTCTCCCTTCCCCCACCTTCCTTCTGCAGTATCCAAAAGTAGACACCTGTTCTGCCTGGACTATGTACCCAGTTAAGCCACAAAATTACGGATGGAGCCTCGGATTTCAGATTCTAGGCCCCAGGTTTTGGTTCTTTGGAGGGATAAATAGATTGTTAGAATGTATGCTAATGAGTCCTTTAGTCAAAAAAAAATTCTAAAGTAGCTGCTTTAGACTATAAATTTGTGAATTTTCAGAGATTAACTCTGTTCTTTGGGCTCTTTCTGGCTATATTCAGTTCTACTTGCTATGGTCTCTGCTCAGTATGCAGTAATCATGATTTTGAAGCCCACAAGGTTTTCTTACACCTCTGTGGAAACACCACTACTAAATATATTCTTATATCTTATTTCATGATATTTTTAAATTCTTGGAAACTTTTTCTATATTTTGTATCTAAAATATTATTTTGTAACTTAGTATTTCATCCTAAAATTATGTATTTTTCTTTTGTCTAAGGGTAGTTGGCTTAATATAGGGAGATTAAGAGACTGGTTTTCACACTCCACAGCTGCACCATCTGCACATAAAGATATTGAAACCCATGGAAGGAAGGAATTTACTCCAAAGAAACTGCACAAAGCTGTAAATAAACAAAAGTATGATGAAAACGTCTTCACCTTGGCTTTATGGATGTTCTTAACTTATTGCGTCTTATGCAACAGAACACTTCCAAATAATTTTATACTGTTACTTGAATGGCAGCATCAGTTTGAGACCCAAGTTTAAAGAAAAAGGAATGCAATAGTGTACTGGGTTGAATTGTGTGCCCAAAAATTCATGATCACCCTGAACCTGAGGACATCCCTTTATGGAAACAGAGTCTTTGCAGATATAATCAGCTAAAATGGATCATACTAGATTTGGCCCTGATCTGATGATTAGTGTCCTCAGAAGAAAAGAAAGCAGACATACAGACAAGCACAGGAAAACAGCCATGTGAAGATTGAGGCAGGAATTAGAGTTTTATTGCCAGAAACCAAGGGATGCTAAGGATTGTTAGAAACCACCCAAACCTAGGAAAACTGAAGGAAGGATCCTTCCCCAGAGACTTCAGAGAGGGAATGGCCCTGCCAACACATTGATTTCACACTCCTAATTGGCTCCTGAAATGTGAGATAAAAAAATTTCTGGGGGCGCCTGGGTGGCTCAGTGGGTAAGCCTCTGCCTTCGGCTCGGGTCACGATCTCAAGGTCCTGGGATCAAGCCCCGCATTGGGCTCTCTGCTCAACGGCAAGCCTGCTTCCCCTCTCTCTCTCTGCTTGCCTCTCTGCCTACTAGTGATCTTTCTCTCTCTCTCTCTCTGTCAGGTAAATAAATAAATCTTTTTAAAAAATTTCTGTTATTTAAAGCACAGTTTGTGGTACTTTATTAGACAGCCCTATGAAACTCATATATTTTAAATATCGAAGTCATGAACTCTTTAAAAGCCAAAACATGTTGGTACCTGGTTTTCCCAAGCCAGAAATATGGAGGCCACTGAAGTTTCTTGCAGATATTTCGTATTGTACTGCCTAGAGAAAACCACTGACAGGCTAAGAGGCTAATTTAAAGCCCCGGTACAACCGACACTGCTGAATAACTAAAAATTCAGTATAGAAGTCACAGGAATGCCATTTTCCGAAGATAAAGTAATTCATCAAGTTTAAAAAAAAATTGTTTATTCATTTGACAGATATAGGCAGAGGGAGAGGGAGAAGCAGGTTCAGAGGGCAGTTAAAGGCGCCTCTCAAGTTAAAATTTTTAATTGTAATGTGAAGACTGAATTAATAGCTCATCTTCAAAACTGTACTTGCCTAGGGCACTTGGGTGGCTCATTTGGTTAAGCATCTGCCTTCGGCTCAGGTCATGATGCCAGTGTCCTGGGATGGAGTCCCACATTGGGCTCCCTGTTCAGCAGGGAGTCTGCTTCTCTTTCTCCCTCTCCCCTGCTCTCTCTTAAAAATAAAATATTTTTTTAAAGAAGACTGTACTTGCCTTACAGCTGGATGAATCTATAGATGTGAGCTTACTATTTTGCTTATATTCACCTGTAATTAGCACCAATTAATTATCAAAGAATATCTTCTTTTTGTGAATACCTGCCAAAAAACACAAGTGATGCTGAAGCAGTCAAAGCACTGGATAACTTTCTGAATCACAGAGTTTATACTGCAACAATTGTGTTGAACATTTGCACTAATGGTACAAAAGAAATGGGTAAACTGCTGGTACTTCACTATGAATCAAAATGGTGACACCAAAGGGTATTAGTAATTATTCAATTTTTTAAATCCCATTGCTTAGAATAGCCTGGCCAGAAAGCTGGCCCAGAATCCTTACCTAACAGTAAGGCGGGGGGGGGGGGGGGCACGGGGCTCAACAGATTCACTTAAGAATGTTCTGCTAAAACAGTAAAAGTTACTGATTCTACAAGATTTCAACCCTTGAGTATGTCTTTTCAACAGACATGCAATATCTGTGATGCAATGGGACATATACCTAAGGCTAAATATACCAGGTCATGTTACCCACGTTTTGCCATCAGAAAGTATAAGGCAAATAAATTACACAAAACATCTAAGTCAGAGCAGCTTACATTATTTATGGCTTTGAGATGAGTCACAATGAAAAGTAATGAACGTTTTAAGAGTATTCACTAACAAATTTAATTAAGACCATACAATCTAAGTCAAAAGGACCATACAATCATCTAGGGCAAGATTCTCCCAAATGCAAGAAGTCCTTCACAGTATCTATGAAAACTGGTCACCAAGCTCTTGTTTCAATACTGCTACTGCTCAGTTCCACTTACAAGCCATTTTGTAAGAACTCTAGTAAAAGATTTTTCATTCAGTGACTGAACTCTGCATCCCCAACATCCTTGGATTGGCCCTATTTTCCTTATTAAGGTAGCCTAATATAGTAAAAAGCACATCGACTTAGGAACTTAGACCTCATTCAAGTACCAGTGCACTCACATACTCACAGGAAGACTTTGGGCAGATTACTTCTTGAGTTTCAGCTTGTACACATGGGGAGTACTCATGCTTTCACTTCACTCCAGCAAATGGTCTAAGGTTCTATAAGAATATGTTTAAAACTTTTTGGTAAATATATGTCTATCCATGAAATACACATTTAGAAAATTATCTTGCTAGAGTTCTTCCCATTGACACACACAGAAAAAAAATAATAACAAAAGCTAAATGTTGCTGAGTGGACTGTGTGTCAAGCTCCCATAAAGGTTTTACATGTATTTTTTTGAGATCACTCCAAATACTATTCCATTTTACAGTTAAGGAAATTGAAGCACATACAAGTTAGGTAATTCAACCAACATCACACAAAAAATAACCAATTAATCTCTTTTCCTAATAATACTTTAAATACTTGAAGACAGCTTTCCTACCTGCTCTCTACTTGCCTTATCTTTTGGGCACTTTTGCGCACTCTTGCAATCCATTGCTCAGAATAGCCTGGCCAGAAAGCTGGCCCAGAATCCTGGATTCAAAGCAATTGATCAGTGGACCTTCTGAGACCCAAGAACGCCCATGCTTATCTAGAGCAAGACAAATAGCCCTGAGCAGCCACTCAGCCTGCAATGAGAGACATTCCAGGAAGAATCTAACCTCTCTTCATAATTATCTCCAAGTCAACAAGAACAGCTTGAAAATTTGTTATCAAGTAGAATTTCAGTAGATCTCTTCTCTACCAAATCAATAGCTAAAACTCAAGGCAAACAACTGATACTACTCCCCAATTTTTTCACTAAAGTTACATATTAGAAAAGTGTGATTTTTATTTTTTAGCAAACACACAGTGGAACTATACCATCCAAAAGACTAATTTTCCCTTCAAAGTAGTCACATTGGTAGGCTCTGTATTCACAAACATAGAGGACAGTGCTAGGCACTGAGTAGGCAGGTGCTCAATGTGTGAATGATTTTGGTGATGCTGCCATTGCTTAAAGCATTTTTTGAATACTTTTGGTCCTAAGTCAAGATATATGTTTAATTATCTTTGACAGTAGCTCTTCTTAGCCTTAGAGGTGACTGTTTAAAAAGTTGTAGAATCCCTTCTTCTTCTCAATTGTGAAATAAAGCATACAAAAGTGCATAAACCATGAAGAGTTTGAATACATTTTAAATGTAAATTCAGTATATTTTTAGAAATGCCTATTCAAACAGAAATTTTTGAAAAATAAAATTTTTTCAGGTATTCTGGAATGTGCCTATCAGTGCAAAGAATCCAAGACTTACCTTCCCTGGACTGATATAGATAAACATATATAGGTTAAATAATCATGTTTCTTGAGGAAGGGCCACAACTTTTAAAAAAAATTTTATTTACTTACTTGATAGAGACCACAAGTAGGCAGAGAAGCAGGTAGAGAGGAAGCAGGCTCCCCGCTGAGCAGAGAACCCGATGTGGGGCTCGATCCCAGGACCTTGAGATCATGACCTGAGCCGAAGGCAGAGGCTTAACCCACTGAGCCACCCAGGTGCCCCAGGGCCACACCTTTTTATCTTCAGGTTTCCTCATTCACTAACACTACATTAGGTTAGTGGCAATTTCCCAAAATTATTTTTAGTAAACTTTCAGATTTACTTTGGACACAGAAAAAAGGCTAACTTTTATAAAAGAGAAAAATTACTTCTTAGACCCTTATTTTTCTTAAGTCATTATGGAAGGAATTACTGATGGACTGCCTTGGGGAATTTCTCTAAAGCAGGCCAGATCCTTGTTCCACTTTCCCCCAACATGCCAGCAACAGTTTGCCTCTTTCATTGCTAACACACACTCCTTTACCTAGACAACTCTTCAACTAAAGTCCCACCTGGAATGAGGCATTCACAAGTTAATACTTCCACTTGTCCCTGTGGGGTTTTATTATTATTATTTCTATTAGTAATCTTTATACCCAATGTGGGACTCAAACTCATGACCCCAAATGCATGCTCCTCCAACTGAGCCAGCCAGATGCCCCCTGCCCCTGCAGTTTTAAGCAATCATGTTCAAGGATTTTTTAAGATTTTATTTGACAGATCACAAGTAGGCAGAGAGGCAGGCAGAGTGAGAGTGGGAAGCAGGCTCCCCGCTGAGCAGAGAGCCCCGATGTGGGGCTCAATCCCAGGACCCTGGGATCATGACCTGAGCTGAAGGCAGAGGCTTTAACCCACTGAGCCACCCTGGTGCCCCATGTTCAAGGATTCTTAAAGCTAAACAGAAGGAACACTGAGTCTGGTGGTCCAGTTTTAATGTCTTTGAAGTTTCCCCCCCTGCCTGCAGGATAAAATCAAAGTTTGATCAACATGGTCAACTAGGTTCTTCGTGATTTTGTCCCTGCAGCCTCACCTCCTTCTCCTATACTTACACTTAACTCCTTAAGGTTTCCTGAATGTCTTTGGCAGTAGGATGCCCTTGCACAGGTCAATTCCTTTGCCTAAAATTTCCTTCTGCCCTCTATGCCTTAGTAAACTGTTCACTCATTAAAACCAAGCTAGGATGTCCTCTGGAAAGCCTATCTTAGCCCTCTGACCCTGCCCTACACTAACTCTACTCTATACATTACAAATACTTGAAAACTAATTTGCCATCGTTTTCCTACCAGGCTGTGATCAACTTCAGCACAGGGTTTTTTGTTTTTGTTTTTTTTTTTTTCTTTTTATTTTCAGCAGAGAGCCTGGCCTAGCAGGTCCTCATTTTAGTCTATTTATGATTTAACCTGGTAAGATGCAGATTCAAGAAATACTATTTAGTCATTGGTCATATTTAAAATGTAAACTAGTGTAGGTTTCATATGTACACTTATTCTCCATCTTCAATTAGATCCCTTCTTACCGAGGTTGGATAAAGCAGGCGTTTTGAACTTCGGATCCAGTTAGGAAGCAGTCTAGCCCTGCCTCTCATTAGGTATAGTAGAATTCTCAGTCCTAGCCACAAGTTATTCCTAATTCTATGGATTTACAGCCCATGCGGTATCTCTGGTGTGGGTTAACTGCATTATCACCTTGCAGCCTCACTAGCTGAAAGGTGTTTCTGGTTTCTAGTTTCTGGGCTCAGATTTAATACACTGATTTTACCGCTTTCACCTATCAGACACACGATCCTTCCCTCATCTCCACTCCAGGACATAATCTCAGTAATGCCCTCTTTGTGCCTACTTATTAGCCTGAAGCACGAACTACTGACAGATTTAACTTCACCACTGGTTGTTTTTTGTTACCTGAGCTATTATCTGGGCTTTGTATCGCTGGCACCCATCAGACTTCAAAATTCTGATGGGGACCTGAGGCCTTGGAAAACAACTTGCAATACCAAACCTTGGACACTCACTTATTTCAAGGCTCTTGTTCCATCTTACGTCCTGTTGCTGGTAAAGAGATGCTTTTGGTTCTCACTCAATTCACATTCAGAACAAAGATATGACATACTCTTTACCAAATACTTCTCCAGTACTTCAGAGAAAAGTTCTAGTTTCAATCACAAGCAGGCTCTTTCTTTAGAATTAATGTCCCTATTATTGTTGGCACAACCCAAATGAGAAGATTCAAATAAAAGCACTTAATAAAACATCTTTTATAAAGTTATGGGTAGGAGATTATGGAGTATCCAAATAGAATGTGATGTCGTTAATGATGGCTTCTTTTTTAATCAAAAGCAAGTCATTTATGACATATTCCTAAGTTTAAGATATGTTCATATAACCATATTCTAACAACAGTACAAAATAAACACTAACAAAAGGAATTTAAAGTTTGTTTATAGGAATCAGGCCCTTCAAGACACTGAATTTTTAATAGTTAATATATATCTGGTGTTATCAAATCAATCTGATTATTTTCAGGTTAACACTTCTACATTTATTTCAACTGTAATAGAAATAGATTTATGGAAATATAAATAATTCTAACCCTTATCTTAATATAAAGCAAATTAAGATACAACTTTTGAAATACTATTTTAAACCCATTACCATAAGATTTTTGCTCATTTATTACATTTCATACCAAAAAGGGGGGGAGGAAGTGCTGAGAGGAGGGAGGTAGTAATAAAAGGGAAGGATTACAAAGGAGAGGAAACCAAAAAACTTCTGGGGGTGACAGGTATTGTTCACTACCTTGATTGCAGTGAGGGTTTCACAAATCAAAGTTTATCAAATGGTATGCTTTAAATATGTAGTTTACATTAATTTATATTTTAGTAAAGTGGACTGTAAAAAAATAATCTGCTGTGGAGAAACTGAGTATGAAGCAGCCCAAAGTACTTTTTTTTTCAGATCTCCATCATGGCCTATTTTTGAGTTTAACAATTCCACACTAGATGTCCAATTTAACTAGTACTTATGAGCTCCCTTTCAAACAATATGGTCCAAACTCTTTACTAGCTACCCATTATTCAGAGAGCAAATTAAAATTATGCTAAGATGTAATGGTTCTATTGAAATACTTTGTATGGATCAACCCACTCAGTAACCAAACTTGTTGATACTATCATTTAATAAGGAGAATAACCACACCACTGTACCTTACCATGCTTCTAAAGGGTAAACTAAAACACAGTCCATATCAATGCCATGAATGCACAATAAACATTACTTAACTGGTAAGAATTAAGATAAAAAAAATTTATCTGAATATAAAGCAAAAGATGCCAGAAAATTTTTCTTAAGAAATCTTTTCTGAAAGCTCTTCAGTAGAAACAGTTAGATTTTTAATGTAAACCACATTTCTCAGGTCCCTTTTTAGCTTATGTTAGCAAATACATTTTACATCTGATAGATTTCATTACTCTGTTAACCAAACAGTGCAATCTAAGAGTCCCCCAAACATTTCATTATGTGATACTGACAGAGCTTTGTCAAAGCATACTTGGGATGTGATAGTATATTTAACGCTAGGTGATTAGACTACATTGTGGTATATTTTAAGAATCTATTTAAAAAGATAACTTTTAAGATCTATTTAATACTCTGTTACCACTCTAACTCATCCTTAGTTTTGTGGGGATAAAACTGTGCTTTTGGTTGTTTGTTTTTAATTTCCCCATCACCACCAGTCTCAGTGTGAACAAAAAATCTGGCTTCTCTTGAAAGCTGGGGAGTTTGGGAAGGACCTTGAGGTAGAAGCAGCAAAACCACTACAGCCTTCTGAGAAAATACAATTTAAAAGAAGAAAAAACTGACGTTTAGCTTAATCTAATGGAAAACAACCTACATTCTTGCTGAGATTACACCCTTTACAATCAGCATATATTTAAACATGGACGGAAATGGGATGAGGAAAGCTGTAAGCAAATGCAGGTAAACAAAACAAGAAACAGCGAAATACACATATACAGAGCTAAATTACTATTCCAGTCAGCAATGAAACAGTAATGATTCTAAAATATGCAAGTGAAAAATAAAGTGACTATTTAACAACATTCATTCATTTAATAAACTTGTTAAGCATTTGATAATAAAAAGGATATTTTCTGTAACTTTCTTTTTGTAAACTAATAAAGTAATCACTATCTTTAATAAAGAAAGTATAACTTTGTTTTAATAAGTAAATAAAGCATTTTGTGTTTAGAAACCAAACCTCGAACACTACAGAGAACAACAATATTCTGAAAATCCAGTTTATTTTCCATGTGTGGACAGATCCAGTCAGTGTGATCAGTTTTTCTGCATGTGTAATAATTTATCAAAATAAGTTTTCCCACAAGACTCTTCCATCATCTCTGAAAGTCCTGGTCTGAAAACATACCCAAATAAAGTTCTTGAAAATCACCTCTTAAAATTTGGAAGAAAGTGTGTCAAGTCTTTCCTGTAACGTTTACCGAACTACACATGGCTAAAGAGCAATTTATGTTTTAAAAGGTGACTAGTACAACACTTGAGTTCAGGAAATTAATGTTTTAGTGCACTTTGCTCCAGTTTTAGCCAACATGCTACATTGTCCTTTTGGGGGCAGGGGGCACAAAGTGGACTTGAGGATTTCCATTGTACGAAAGAGATATGACTCTGCAAGCAAAACAGTGTAAGCTGCCTTTTTTCTTAGGACCTGGACATTTTAAGACAGAAGCTTTGCAAAACATTACACAATTTTTTATTATTAAATGAGAAAATCTCATTTGTTACATCGTCACATTGCTAGTCAGAGAAATGCTGCAGTGATGAAGAAAGTCAATGTTGGATCAACCAAAGTCCTCATTTCTACAACATTCATTTACAAAGAAATAATGTTCAACACAGCCCAACACAACATTCTTGGTTTTCTTCATAGTGAAGTCCCTCAAAAAAAACATCTTCTAATGGGGTATTTTACTACATAAATTATAGTTCTTCATTTTTACAATTCACCCCAAACTGTATGAGAGATGTATCACACTAAAATTTCTAAAGCTGTTAGGAAATCCTTCACACATCGTCATCATCTGATGTGTCACTGCTACTTGTCTCTGTGTCATCATTCTCAATAGTGGGTTTGAAAGTGCTGTTTTTCCAGGGTCCAAACTTGAAGTCACAGATCAGGCCATTTTTCAAAATACCATTTTTCCTCAGACCATTCTTCTGTAACTAAAAGATCAAAAATAAATATATTAAATACATAATCTATCCTCCTCCAGGGGTTACTTATAAATTAAGAATACTGTAATAATTCAATGTAACCATGACTACATTAAAAAAATTGTCTTCTACCCTGAAAATTCCAGATGATATCATTTCTGGAAAACTAGTTAAATACAGTAATTGATTCAACTGTTCTAACAAACTATTCCATAGGAATAAATCCTTACCTTTTAGAGAACCAAAATTAACATCTACCAAATCAGAAAGTAGATAAATAAAATTAGTGTTTATTATTAGCGTAGTGAAAAGAGCATAAATTGTCAATCCAGACAGAGTAGGTGTGGACCTAACCCTATCACTTGTTAAGGTACTAAATAATCCTTTCTAAATTTTCATTTCTTTAAGTGAAAGTTGTACCAAATACCTTCAGCGCTAACTAGAACAAAATCAGCAGCCATTAAGCTTCAGCTGTTATTTTTATTATTCTGATCAAACTGAACTATTAACACACCCCACAAACTGCTTCATTCACACTCTGCAGAGTAAGTAGAATACAAACCATTCCAGTAGGCAAGTATTCAAGTTATGTCCACAAAATAACAAAATCAAATACAGCCTTTGCTTTTAACCACAGAGATTCTAATACTAGGGGAAAATAGTCTTCCGTGACTAAAGGGGTTAGATGGTAATAAATAAGAACTGGGCCCAAAGAACATAAATGGGGGGGGGGGGGTTGATCCAAATTAGAAACAATTTAACGACACAAAACTAAGTTACATTAATAATGGTAACATTAGGGGCGCCTGGGTGGCTCAGTGGGTTAAGCCTCTGCCTTCGGTTAGGTTCATGATCCCAGGTCCTGGGATCGAGCCCCACATGGGGCTCTCTGCTCAACAGGGAACCTGCTCTCTCTCTGCCTGCTTCTCTGCCTACCTGTGATCTCTGTCAAATAAATAAATAAAATATTTTTAAAAAAATAATGGTAACATTATACTCTCTAATAACTGTGGTCTTCTGAGTTTCTTCCATGAAAAATTAGTCTCTAGTAATTTACGCCAAAATCTCTAAATACAACCTTCTATAAGACAAAATCCACCTCTAACCTCTATATTACTATTTGGACTTGTCTAGAAGCTTCACATTCTAGAGGGTTTTCTTTTTTTAATTATTAAATATCCCCCCACCAAGATTTTATCTATTTATTTGACAGAGATCCCAAGTAGGCAGAGAGTCAGGCGGGGGGGGGGGAAGCAGGCTCCCCACAGAGCAGAGAGCCCGATGCAGGGCTCGATCCAAGGACCCTAGGATCATGACCCAAGCCGAAGGCAGAGGTTGCTCAACCCACTGAGCCACCCAGGCGCCCCTAAATCATTAAATCTTGAGGGTTAGGTTATGATCCAAACGAAAAAAGCTGCTTACATCACAGCTAATTTTGTTACAGACTTTCACAAACAAGAAATAACAAGTCTAGAATCTTAGCCCTCAATTTTCCTTTTGCCCTTCCTGTTTCTCTATTTTCCATAGCAGATTTCCTTTTCTAAATTATACAGTTTAAGCTACCTCCCCTTCACTTTGCCACTCCCCTAAAGTTCTATCCTTGCTTTTCACATACTTATCATCAATGCTGTCTCATCTTTCCACGGCCCGAAATCAGCTAGAGAACTCACTGATTTTAAAGAAGGGAAGGTGGCACCTGGGTGCTGAGTCAGTTAAGAGTCTGACTTCAGCTCAGGTTATGATCTCAGGGTCCTGGGATGGAACCCCTATAGGGCTCCATGCGCAGCACGGAGTCTGCTTGTCCCTTTCCCTCTCCCTTCATCGTGTGGACTCTGTAATAAATAAAATCTTCAAAGAAAAAAAACCAACCTAAATCTTTTTCTCTAAATGTCTGCACTGTCCCCATGAATATCTAACTTAGCATGTTCTTTCTTAAAAGCCTCCTAAAGGGGCGCCTGGGTGGCTCGGTGGGTTAAAGCCTCTGCCTTCAGCTCAGGTCATGATCCCAGGGTGCTGGGATCGAGCCCCACATTGGGCTCTCTGCTCCACAGGGAGCCTGCTTCCTCCTCTCTCTCTGTCTGCCTCTCTGCCTACTTGTGATCTCTGTCAAATAAATAAATACAAATTTTTTTTTAAAAGCCTCCTAAAAACTAGCTTCTCCTATACTTTTGTTTATAATGATACAATTAGCAGTTCAGAGCTTAAAATTTTCAAAATCCTACTGATTCTATTTCAGATCTCAGTCTCATCAAGACCATTTTTTACTACCATTTCTCCCTCCTCTAATTATTATAATATATCCCCAACTAATCATCCTGATTCTGGTCTTCCAAACTGCCCTTCCAATGGCAAACACGTGTATTTCATTATGTACAAATGACTGTTTCACATCCCTTAAACACACACACACACACACACACACAGAAATACCTCCAACACATTGACTCTCTATCCTGCGCTCACCTTAAATATTTTGAAATCACACTCTGCTTTACATGGAAATCCCTCTAACCACATTAAAATGTTACTCTATGAAGGACCTCATCTATGTAAAAGTTCGTAATACCTTAGGCAAAATTTAAATAATGGAGTTTGAAATCAGAGTCTCCTCTGTTACCATATTAAAATATAAATCCTTTCAGCATCAAGCCCTAATGGTTTTTCAGGTACTTGTGTCAAATGGTATGTCTTCATTAATATAAATGTATCCATGTCATTAGTTTAGGATAATCTGGACATTATACTTACAGGCCACTGCTCTCCAACATACAGAATGCACAAAATTTTTATATCACTCTGTAGGATTTTATCTACCTGCCCAGTTATCTGACTCTCTTGGTCAGATAAATATTTATGTTCTTTGGAACTACTACCTTATGGTAATAGTGCCTGGTGGCTTTCTCTTGATGGTTTTCACCAGATTCAGAACTGTTTAAACAGATTCACAAACTGGTAAATCCATACAATGGACTACTATTCACCAAACATGGATGAGTTTCAAAAGCATAAAAACAGCCAAATCTAAAACTACACAGTACTTGGTTCAATTACTGAAACATTCCAGAGACATATTATGGTGACAAAAACAAATCAATGTCTGTCAAGGACTACAGCTGGGAGTAGAGGAACTGAATGCCAGGGGAGATGATTGTTATACATCTGTCATCTGTCAAAACTCATCCCACTGTGCACTTAAAGTCAATGTTTTTATGTAAAATAAAGTATAAAACACAAGAACAACAACAACCACCAAAAAAAAACCCTTAAAACTACTATACATCATTAACTACATAATCATGTTATGAAAAATAACACAAGGCACTAAGAACTTCTGAATAAAAATTTAAGCTGGGAAGGAATAAATGTGAAATTGGAGAAGTAGTAAAATTATCTGTTCACAGATGACATGACCTTAATATGTAGAACACCATGAAGATTCCACACAAGAACTAAGAACAAATACAGCAAAGTGGCACACTGAAGATCAACACACACAAGTCAGTTGTGCTTCCTTAACAATGAATAATCCAAAAAGGAAGTAAGAAAACAACTCTATTTACCACTGTATTAAAAAGAATAAACACTTAGAAATAAATATAAGGAACAAACAACCAAAAGAGGCCAAAAATTTCTACAATGCAAACTATAAATCACTGCGGCAAATATTTATTTTTTTTTTAAAGATTTTATTTATTTATTTGATAGACAGAGATCACAAGTAGGCAGAGAGGCAGGCAGAGAGAGAGAGGAGGAAGCAGGCTGTCCGCAGAGCAGAGAGCCCGATGCGGGGCTCGATCCCACGACCCTGGGATCATGACCTGAGCCGAAGGCAGCGGCTTTAACCCACTGAGCCACCCAGGCGCCCCACTGCTGCAAATATTTAAAGAACACCAACATATGTAAAGACAATCCATACTCCTGGATTCTGACTGTTAACATCCAAAGCAATCCACAGATTAAATGCAATCCCTATCAAAATCTCAAAGGTATTTTCTGCAAAAGTATAAAAACCAATCCTAAAATTCATATAGAATCTCAAGGGTTTCCAAGTAGCCAAAATAATCCTTAAAAACAACTAAGTTGGAACTTTCATGCTTCCTGGTTTCTAAACTTATTTCTGAGTTGAAGTCATCAAGACAATGTGGTACTGCCCACCCCACCCCGCCAAAAAAAATCACACAGAAAAGACCAGTGGAATACAAAGCCCAGAAATAAGCCCTTTCGTATGTGGTTGATCCCTGAACAATACAAGGGTAAGGGGAACCAACACGCCCCCTCCACTCCATGCAGTCCAAAATCCATGCATTACTTTTGACTTCCCCAAAACTTAACTACTAACCGTCTACTGTTGGCTAGGAAGCCTTACAGATAACAGAAAGGCAATTAATATATATCTTCTATGTTATATTTATTATATACAGCATTCTTAAAGGTAAAAAGTGAAAATGTTAAGACAATCAGAGAAAATACACGTACAGTACTGTAAAATATTGGCATCTAAGTAGACTCATGCAACTGAAATCTGTGTTAAGGAGAAACTGCATACTCAAAATGATTTTTGACAAAGTTTTGACAGATATATCCACAAGAATGAAGGCAGGCCCTTACAACACAAACAAAAACTAACACAAATGGATCAAAGACTTAAACCTAAGAATCAAAACTATCGATCACAGATTTAAGAAAACATGGGGGAAAAGCTTCAGGACATTAGTTTGGTAAGGATTTCTGGAATACGACAGTAAAAGTAGGGGGAACTAAAGGAAGAAAACCAGTAAACAAGACCCCAACAAAAATTTAAAACTTTTATGCATCAAAGAATATAATCAAAAGAGTAAAAAGGCTATCTATGGAATGTGAGAAAATATTTGTAAATCATGTAGAAACAGGAGCTCAAATCCACAATATACAAAGAAATACCACAACTCCCCAAGAACCTGATTAAAAATAAGCAAAGTACTTGAATAAATATTTCTCCAAAGAGGTACACAAATGGCCAGTAAGTACAAGCAAAGATGCTCACTCAACATCACTATTAACCAGTACTGAAGTATAAATTAAAACCACAGTGAGATACCTACTTGGCAATCATTAGTATAGCTCCTATCAATAGATAAGATAAATTCTTGAGCATGACTGATGGGAATATAAAATGGTACAGCTTCTGTGGAAAAATGGTTATGGGTGGTTCCTCGAAAAGTTAAACACAGATGACCACATGATCCAGCAATTCCAATTCTTTTTTTTTTTTTTTAAGATTTTATTTATTTATTTGTCAGAGAGAGGGGGAGCGAGCACAGGCAGACAGAGTGGCAGGCAGAGGCAGAGGGAGAAGCAGGCTCCCTGCTGAGCAAGGAGCCCGATGTGGGACTTGATCCCAGGACTCTGGGATCATGACCCGAGCCGAAGGTAGCCGCTTAACCAACTGAGCCACCCAGGCGTCCCCAGCAATTCTAATTCTATCAAACACTTCCTAATACTCTTTCAAAAAGGAGACTATGGAAACAAAAAACAAGATGTTTCAGAACTTGAAATATTCTTATGCAAGAAGGATAAAAGGTGAAGCTACATGGAAAGCTACTGATGCTTTTTACTTATCCCCACACTATTAAAAAAAAAAAGTCAGAAACATGACAAATGACAGACATATTATTTACACTAATTTCTAAGCACTGCAGACTGGTTTAAAACAAAGGCAATTCCGACATATACTGTGCTAATAAATTCCTAAATAGAAAGGTATAAAACCTCCCTTCCCTTAAAAAATGCTTAATATGTTGTTCTGATTAAAGAAAGGCAATGTAAAGTGAACTTGTATGATACAGGTCTTCTCACCTGTTCACTAATAACTTGGAATTCTCTCATTTCATCCTCAGTTAAGGGAGCACATGTTTCATCATTCTCACTGTCTTCTTGCCAGCCCATCTCCTTTAACAATCTGAAAAGAAGGTAGGGAAATAGGTAAATTTAATTTAGAGCTTCACCCAAGTAGGATAATACCATTTACACTGTGTGCAAGAAAACACCATCCACATCCATTATAAAAAGTCCTCGAGACACATAAAAAAAATTTTTATTCTATGCTTTCAATCTTTATGAAAATGAGCAAGTAAGATTAAAGCCCAATAAACTGTGTTAGTTAAGATTTAGAATGAACTGTGCAACTGCTTTAAACTTTGTCAGAGGTTCTCTAGGCTGGAAATTTGCAGAAGGGTCTCTAGCTCAGAAACTGAAATAAAAAACTGCTAAAAATGTAAACTAAAAGTAAAAGCAATATTTCTCCTGGTTTTCTTTAATATCCCCACAGTCTATCACATTCTTAGCTACACATTACATTTTGTTTTGTTTTAAAGATTTTATTTATTTACTTGACAGACAGAGATCACGAGTAGGCAGAGAGGCAGGCGGGGGGGGGGCAAGGGGGAGCAGGGAGCTGAGCAAAGAGCCCGATGCAGGGCTCAATCCCAGGACCCTGGGATCATGACCTGAGCCGAAGGCAGAAGCTTTAACCCACTGAGCCACCCAGGTGCCCCTACATTATGTTTTTTGCTTTGAACAACTGAGCTATCCTATCCCCACCTTCCATCTTACAGTGTATTTACCTGTTGATATTACCTCTCAGGTGTATTCCAATCATCAACCTCAATACATATTTCAATGTGAAAGGGGCATGGTGTTCTACAGTAACAGAAAGACCATTTGAAAAGCTTTTAACTAGGATCTAAGCAAATAAAATAAATAATATGGCTAAACTGTTTTCTTTCCAATTTTTAAGAGAATACCTCCATCTTGGGCAAAAAGAGATTTAAAAAAAAAAAAAAAACAATCATTAGCAAGGACCAATGACTTTTCTCCAGTCAGACAAATATGAAAATCATAGTCATAGCTGATGCATTTGACTTAACTATTTCAAAGTTTGTTTCTTATACAGCTACATATATTGTATTTGTCTGTCTGTATTGGTTTTTAATTAATTATCTCTCTTCAAATAAATAGTATCTTTAAGGGCCGCCTGGGTGACTCAGTGGGTTAAGCCTCTGCCTTCGGCTCAGATCATGATCTCAGGGTCCTGGGATCCAGCCCCACATCAGCAGGGAGCCTGCTTCCCCCCTGCCCCTGCCTGCCTCTCTGCCTACAGAGACCTCACTCTCTGTGTCAAATAAATAAATAAAATCTTAAAAAAAATAATTATCTCTTTTACATATTTGTTATTCCATACATACCTACCCATCTTTCAACTTGAGCCTGCAACAAAGGTCTTGTACCTTTTCAAATAATCTAACAGAATATCAGTGCTCAGAGAATCTGAATAAAATTAACATAACACCCATAATTTACATATAAAGAATCAAGACAATGTAAGTAAAATAACTGGCCTACTTGATGGCTAAGAAGCAAAGAGAACTCTGGTTTCCACCTTCCAAGTTAGTTTTTTTTTTTTTTTTAAGATTTTTATTTATTTAATTTGTTAGAGAGAGAGAGAGAGCGAGCACAGGCAGACAGAGTGGCAGGCAGAGGCAGAGGGAGAAGCAGGCTCCCTGCCAAGCAAGGAGCCCGATGTGGGACTTGATCCTAGGACGCGGGGATCATGACCTGAGCCGAAGGCAGCTGCTTAACCAACCGAGCCACCCAGGCGTCCCTCCAAGTTAGTTTATATTGCACCAAACCCTCTAGACCAAAATGTCACAAGTCACTGTCAATTACTATTTCTCTCATTCCTTTTAATCATTTAACACTTTTTTTTCCAAGTGTCTTCACTCTTCAACTTAGACGGCTTCTTATGGAATGGCATTTCCATTCCCAATGTCACCTAGTTCAGAGGCTACAGATCTAGATAGGTAAAACAATCTAACTACTTTTGCTAGATCCTTTCTTGTTTCACTTTTAAAAACTGAAAGTTAGAGGCACGTGGGTGGCTCAGTGGGTTAATAAGCCTCTGACTTCAGCTCAGGTCATGATCTCAGGGTCCTGGGATCGAGCCCGGCATCAGGCTCTCTGCTCAGCAGGGAGCCTGCCCGCCCCCTGCCTGCCTCTCTGCCTACTTGTGATCTCTGTCAAATAAATAAATAAAATCTTTAAGGAAAAAAAACCTGCAAGTTAATGAAACAATAATACAAATGAAACAAATTATTTCAAATTGTATAAGCTTTGTCCAATCTCACACCTTTCCCCTTCCAGTGGGTGTAACTGTTAACTTTCTGGAATAGCTTTCTAAACAAATACTTTGCTCCACAGTTAGTAATATACTGTGACAGTGATCCACCTTTGCTTTTTCAAACTATTACCAAGTCACCCATTCACGACCTTACACTTTCACAATACTCTGCTGAATGTTTCCAATTGCTTCCCGCGTCCTAAAGAACAAACTCCTTAACACCATGATCACAAATTCACATTTCTTACATTTGAAAAAGCATAGGATTAGAAACAGAGGACTTGGGTCACAATTCCTACTCTATCACAAACAGGTACAGAAGCCACTTCTCTGAGCTATTTCTTCATCTCAAGCAATGAAGAAGCTTGAATAGATCTCAAAGGCCCTGGCTCTTCAATTTCATTCTAATTACATTAAGGACTACACACTCCCTCAAGATACCTCACTCACTGGCCCTAAACAAACCAGGTATGTATTCAACCCTAAATACCCATTTCACACCCCCTTCTTGTCCTATTAATGTCTCACCTTTAAAGATTTAGCTCTCAATTACTCTGACTAGCACTAAAGCCATGAGATCATCCCAAATGTATTTATGTTTATCTGTAGGACACTTACATACATTATACAAAGCAAAAAGAAAACTCAAGCTAAGAAATTTAAATTAAAATGGTTATGTCCTCTTTTAATTAACTTGGGATCCTTTTTAGCATGTGCAACATTAAATATAAAGTAAAAAAAAAGATGTATATATAATGAAATATTCATTCAGGTAGTCAACACTGATAATCTCTTCATGTAGCATGGGTCCCCCACCAACCCCCCTGGAGTTTATTCCAATTTTAGATCTCCTCTTCTTGGCTCTATTTGGCTTAGTTCCTAAATCCTATTCTCTCCATTTTCTCCTGTTAGTAGTCAGCAGAGGACCAAAATCTGTCAAGGTATGGAATCGACAAGTCTATCCTCCCTGTATCTCCATGAACCAAAGAAGAAATCACCAAAACACTTTTTACACTATGTCTGCAGATGAAGAAATAACACTAAATCATTCATTATGGGTAGTGGGGTTATAAGAATACTTTCTAAGTAACTGTGGCTCAACCTTCTTTTGCTACAAAATACTGAAGGCAAATACGAAACAAAAAGGTACTAGGTTTCAACTTTACTACTATTAAGTTTCAACTTTTATTACAGCCTTAACAGTTTCTACAAGTAAGTAATTTATCTTTATTCTTTTACTGCCTATGCTATATCTCCCCTAAAAGAGAACTCATCTTTTACTATCATTAGAACATCTGGTTTGTACACTTCTTCTCTGCACAAGACTTGTTCTCTTCTATCAACTGTCTGACTAGAAATATTTAAATGACTACTGGTGAGAATGGGAACTGGAAAAACATCTTTGGGTACTAGCATGGCAGAATCTGATTATTTTAATTATGTGTGCTACTTGACCAACTTCATTCCTAGTAGTCTGTTTTATAAACACACTTACACAAATGTTTAAGGATATAAATACAAGGATGTTCATCTGGGTACTATCTTTTTTTTAAGATTTTATTTGTTTTGAGAGAGGAAAAGAATACATGCAGGGGGAGGGGCAGAAGGGGAGAAAGAATCTCAAACTCCTTGCTCACCGCAAAAATCAACAAGGGTCTTCATCTCACCACCCTGAAATCATGACCAGAGCCAAAATCAAGAGTTGGGACACTGAACCAACTGAGGCACCAAGGTGGCTCACACTAGCACTACTTGTGAAAAAGAGACACGGGGAAGGATCCCCGGTCAGTAGGTAAATAGTTTCATGAATTATATCCATACTACAGAATAGCAGCTTCAAAGGAGGTCTACAATATTTCTATTAGAATGGGAAAAAATACTGAAATGTCTATTTATGCCTATCTTTTTAAAAAGGAATTAATGTTTACTAGTTTTTGCACATATGACACTGCAGCCAGTATTCAGCCTACAATGAGAGTCACAAGTCATAAACCATATCATGAGGTAAAGGAATTCTAACCCTTTGGGCGGAAATAAAAAGTATGGTTACTGATCCACTCATACTAAATGCATAGTAACAAAATATAGTTGCCCAAACAAGTAAATTTAAAGATGCTACCTAGTTAAGTTACCTTAAAACTAATCTAGTTAAATTAACTCTAGTCAAATGGGCATTCACATTTATCATACACCCAATAAATTATTTTAGGTAAAAGGAAGCCCAAGTTAGTACAGGAGGATTACAAAATTAAAACAAATGCCTATATTCTCATACACAATAGTTATAACCACATCTAAAATGAGCAGGACATAATCTGGTAAAGGGGAACAAAAACCATCATAGAAATTAAGAATAATGTATGAATTGGGCCAGAAAGAGATATAAAGGGGTCTTTAATATAAAAATTTTAAAAGTTATTCCATACTAGGTATAGCCTACATCCCCACTGTCTTAGAATTAAGAGTTCTAAAAGATACGGCACTGAACTAAACAGTAAGTCAACCACAGAGGCTGTTAAGAAGTAGCACTCCAGGGACGCCTGGGTGGCTCAGTTGGTTAAGCAGCTGCCTTCAGCTCAGGTCATGATCCCAGCATCCTGGGATCGAGTCCCACATTGGGCTCCTTGCTTGGCAGGGAGCCTGCTTCTCCCTCTGCCTCTGCCTGCCACTCTGTCTGCCTGTGCTCGCTCGCTCTCTCTAACAAATAAATAAATAAAATCTTTAAAAAAAAAGAAGAAGAAGAAGTAGCACTCCACACTGAGCCTGGTCCTACAGGACATTAAAAAAAAAAAATTTTTTTTTTAAAGATTTTACTTATTTACTTGTCAGAAACTGAGAACACAAACGGGGAGCAGCAGGCAGAGGGAGAAAAAGGTTCCCCTGAGCAAGGAGTCTGACATGTGACTCGATCCCAAGACTCTGGGATCATGACCTGAGCCAAAGGTCTATTACAAGAGCACATGAAGAGTAAATCATTTCTACCAAAAAACCACTCTTTAGAATCATGGGAGGAAAAAACTTAAAAGTTCACTCTAGACTTCAATATTCTTCAATTCTTAGACTAACTCACTTAAGAGTTCCCCATTTAAAAACTGTTTTAAGACTCTAATAATGAAGGGGCGCCTGGGTGACTCAGTGGGTTAATCCTCTGCCTTCGGCTCAGGTCATGATCTCAGGGTCCTGGGATCAAGCCCTGCATTGGGCTCTCTGCTCAGCTGGGAGCCTGCTTCCTACTCTCTCTGCCTGCCTCTCTGCCTACTTGTGATCTTTGTCTGTCAAATAAATAAATAAAATCTTTTAAAAAAAAGACTGTAATAATGGAAGCACAAAGTGCTCTTCAAAGTTTGCAATAAAAAATAAATCACATATTGAGACAACTGGATATCCACATGGAAAAAGATTAATTTGGACCCCTATACCTGACATCATGCACAAAACATGCAAAAAGGATTAAAAGGGGAAAAACTGATAAAAAATGATTCATCAAAAGTTGAAGTTTTTGCATTTCAAAAGGGACCACTGAAAAAGTGAAAAAACAACTCAGAATGGGAAAAAAAATCTGCAAATTATATATGTAAGGACTTGTACTCAAAATATACACAGAATTTTTACACAAGTCAATAATAAGACATATAATACAATTTGATAATGGGCAAAGAATTTCAACAGATATATCTTCATAGAAGACATACAAATGGCTACAAGAACTTGAAAAGATGAGTATCTTTTCAAACAGTCAACACTAGTTTTTAAGGGAAATGCATTATTAAAAACCACAAAAACATACCACCTTCATATCCATTAGAATGGCTTAATCAAAGACAAATGGTAACAGGTGTTGGTCAAAATATGCAGAAACTGGAACCTTCATATATTGTTGATGACAATGTAAAATGGTACAGCCATTTTGGAAAATAGCTTGGGAGTCAAAATGTTAAGCTTATGTCCTAGCAATTCCACTCCTGATATTTACCCACCCAAAGAACCAAAAACATGTCCAAACAAAAAGTTGTACATGAATGATCCTACAGTAGCATTATCCAGAATACTCACCAAGTACAAACAACTCAATACCCATCAAAACTGATGAAGAAAATGTCATAGAGCTATGCAGTGTACTGTTAATAAAGATCCACAAGGTAGTGACACATACTACAACATGAATTTGAAAGCATTATGCTAAGTGAATGAAAGAAGCCAGACAAAAAACACCAAACATATGATTCTATTTATATAAAATATCCAGCAAAGGCAAATCTATAAAGAAAATAGACTAGTAGTTGCCTAGCACATAGAGGAAAAGGGAGAAATGCAAAGGAGCTCAGGTTTTTCTTTTAGGGGAGACAGAAATATAAAATCAGAATGTGATGACAGTTCCACAGCTCTGAATACACCAAAAATCATGTAACTGTACACTTAAAATGGGGGAAATTTGTGGTAAATAGCCCAATGAAACTATTAAATAAATTACAACATTTCTATACTAATCTCAAAATCCTGGATGTAAAACATGCAGAGAAAAAAGTAAAAATGAATACTAACCTGTGTTCTGCCTCAAGTGAACTGGAAAGAACATCAGTTTGTGGGAAGGTTGAAGACCGAATGATCTGCTGAGAAATTACTGAGGCATTGCCATTCTCCTGTGGAATTTCATTTTCATCAAAGTTCCGGTTTATGTCCCTTTCTTGGTGAGTACTATTGCTGTTATGCAAATTAAATGAATCATCATCCTGATTTTTAGGGAGTTAAAAAAAAGAATGAGTTAATGGAGAATAACAGCTGTACATAAGTATACAATACATAAGTATTATAATCACTAAATTTAGGAGAAGTTCTCAGAAGATATAAAACTAAGCTGTGAAGGATACCCACAGGTTTCTGACTCTACGTCTTCACTTTATTCAACAAAGGCAAATCAAAAGGATGAA
This sequence comes from Taxidea taxus jeffersonii, assembly GCA_003697995.1. Classification (NCBI taxonomy): domain Eukaryota; kingdom Metazoa; phylum Chordata; class Mammalia; order Carnivora; family Mustelidae; genus Taxidea; species Taxidea taxus. The sequence continues at coordinate 67,449 of ML109071.1, forward strand.
AGTAGGCAAGACAGACAACAAAGAAAATATTTTTGCACAGAACAACAAAATGATAAAAAGCCTCAGAAAAGAAGTCATTCTTTTTTTTTTTTTTTAAGATTTTATTTATTTATTTGTTAGAGAGAGAGAGCGAGCACAGGCAGACAGAGTGGCAGGCAGAGGCAGAGGGAGAAGCAGGCACCCTGCCAAGCAAGGAGCCCAATGTGGGACTCGATCCCAGGACGCTGGGATCATGACCTGAGCCGAAGGCAGCCACTTAACCAACTGAGCCACCCAGGCGTCCCTTTTTTTTTTTAAGATTTATTTATTTGACAAAGAGATCACAGGTAGGCAGAGCAGCAGGCAGAAAGAGATGGGGAAGCAAGCTCCCCAACTGAGCAGAGAGCCCATTGTGGGGCTCAATCATGACCCGAGCCAAAGGCAGAGGCTTAATCCACTGAGCCACCCAAGCGCCCCAAAGAAGTCATTCTTTAAACAAATAGTAAACTAGCCTTGCTTTCAGGGAGATGATCATTTTGATTAAAGTTTGTTCAAAGGTCTTCAATGATATCTGCCCAAATATTTCAATGACATGTCAATGTCAAACCGAGAGTTACTGCTAGTTCAATTACCTTCTCTGAGCCAGCATGACTTTCATCTTCATGCTCCTCTTCTACTCTGTCCCTTTTCAATGCTTTCAAAAATTCACTCTTCTTATCAGTGCGCATACGTGTCAGTTTGGTGAGACGAGGCTGCTGATTAAGTTTGTCAACAGGTGAAGAGGAATTTGAGCGATTACACTAAGAAAAAAATACAGAAATATTAATAAATATATAGACAATATCAATAACTACCACAATTTCCTATTTCACCCAATTCACAATACAAAATTGATTTTAAAGTCTGTTTTTCCCTGTATCTATCCCTGTTTTATTTATCCCACTGAATGAGTAAGCAAAAGAATTTTCTTTAAAAAAAATTCTTTTTTGGGTGCCTGGGCGGCTGAGTGGGTTAAGCCTCTGCCTTCGGCTCAGGTCATGGTCTCAGGGTCCTGGGATCGAGTCCCACATCCAGCTCTCTGCTTGGCAGGGAGCCTGCTTCCTCCTCCCTCTCTCTCTCTTTCTGCCTACCTGTGATCTCTCTCTCTCTCTCTGTCAAATAAATAAATAAATAAACTTTTAAAAAAAATTATTTTTCTTATCCCATAAAACAATTAAGGTCTGATGTTACTAACAACTATTATTCTAAATTAAAAGCTTAAATATAATTTGAATAAAACAAAACCCAAACCTATTTAAATATGACCATAATACATGAGTGGTTTTTAAATCTGTGTTCCACAGAGTTCTAAGGTTCTAATAACTCCAATAAAATCTATTTTATAATTATTTACAAAGAGATACACACAGTTTACCAGGTAGGATTTCTCCAAGGAAAATGTGGTAGGGCAGGAGGGAGATGGGAAGGGACATGTACTGGAGTTCTTCTGTTTTAACAGCGGAATACAGCAGAAATAGAATGTTAAAACTCTGTGTCACAGAGATTTTTAGCCAAGGAAAATTACCATAACACGTATAATGTCCACAGATCATAAGGAATCTATTACCAGCTGAGAAAGCTGGTCCTCTCATCCCAGTTCTAATTTTCTAAATTTACTGGTTTGCTATAACCAGTAAATGAGAGGCTTCGATGTTCCAATACAGTACACACAGCAATTTACAGTGGAGCAACACAGAAACAAATGCCTTTTGACCCTGAACTAATCAGGGAAGTTCCTGGTCTAGAAGCTTCAGAAACTTGGTCAAATGACAAAGAGATACTTAAGCTACCTGGCATTCAAAGTCCATAAAATATGCATCTTTCCCCTCCTCTTCTCTCTGGCCCCTTGAGTGTTAACATTAATAAAATGTTCATCATCCCCAAAAGACTATATGATACAAATCCTCATTTTCAGTCAAGATTCAATCTTACAGCATAGCATTAACTATCACAAATGTCAAAATTCAAATTGTCGTAATTATTTTAAAAATCTGTGCTTGTGGGCACCTGGGTGGCTCAGTGGGTTAAGCCTCTGCCTTCGGCTTAGGTCATGATCTCAGGGTCCTGGATCGAGTCCCGCATTGGGCTCTCTGCTTGGCAGGGAGCCTGCTTCCTCCTCTCTCTCTGCCTGCCTCTCTGCCTACTTGTGATCTCTGTCAAATAAATAAATAAAATCTTTAAAAAAAAAAAAAATCTGTGCTTGTGGCTGTTAGGTGGGCATTTCATTGTATTATTTTCCCTACATTTTAGGACACTTGGAAATTTTGTTTTAAAATATTTGAATTATTCCTACCTAAAGAGCAAAAATGATTAGCACAGAGCAAAGTATCTGAACCAAGTCTTCTGAAAGAACAGAAAAATCTCATTTTAATGTATTCATTTAATGAATCTATACCTTCTGTCCACTGTTAATTTAATTATCATGATTAAAATATGCTGCATTCCTCAGGAATAATTTCAGATGACATACCTCTTTCACTGAAGTTGTTGATGGACTAAAATTCTTGGCAGCTGATTTAAAAGCATTGAAGTTGCCAACACCGTATGTAGACTCATGAGAGTAAGAAGTCCCAACTTTATTTTCTTTAGTTTGGCTTTTCCATTGTGTAGGCTAAAGAAAAACATACAACATTAATGTGTTTCATAACAGCTTATACGGAGAACAAAGTGAACCCTATAAAAAAAAAAGACTACATGCAACTCATAAAACAATTATTTTTCATATTACACCTTAATCATTCCTACATATTTCTCTTTTATCTTTTTCTACAAATAAAATCAAAGCCTGGCATTCAGATAAAAACATCTGGCTGCACTGCTATTTTTTCAAAGTTTTATTAATCTAAAGTTAGGTTTGCTTTTTCTATTATCACTAAAAACACAAGTAAGAGCACAAAAAACCCAAAACTGAACACCAAGGCAACAGCACTATATATTATTAAGCACATATATCATAGATTCATCTGGCAACACAAAATTTTACATTTCATTTACTACTAGTGAAACAAGAAACATATACATGGACAAACAAACACACCATTTAAAAGGTAACTAAAATTAATGACACACAATGAGTCAACTCTTTTCACTTGAAGTAAGTACCCCACCAACAACTCCCTCACTTTGGTGTAAAATTTTTAACATTCTTTTCCTAAAGTAACTCAACTGGTACCAACTTAAAACTTGCATTTTAACGATTCAAAACTTACTTTTGTAGGTGGAGCAGCAGGTTTAGGGACTAAGCCTTTATAAACACTTGGACCAGTCCCATTCTTAACTGGTTGTGACTGAAGATTTCCTACCACCGGGAATCCAGATAGCTGTAAGTCTTTTGTATTACCTTTCTTTATGACCAGCATCCTTGGAGCTCTAGATTTAGGATTCGGAGGATATTCTGCATAAATAAAGCATAAGCAAGAGTTACACACATAAAATTAAACCACCAAAAACAAACAAACAAACAAACAAAAAAACCCAACATATTCCAAACCTTGATTATATTTAAAAATAATAGCTGCTGCCTGGGTAAAATAATTAAGCTTAAGTAAGTATGAGCTATATTCCTGTTTCAGAAATAAAGCTATAACATAATCAAACAGAATATAGCAAGAATTGAGCAATGTCAAATAACAGATGATTTCAGCTCAAGAGTGGCCTGAAATGTTAACTATGACTAAACCAAGACTAATGTACACTCTAACATATTTTAAATTTTTTTAAGTGCAAATTTCACCCTAGTTGCACCTGAGACTTGGGAGATAAAGTACATTATATTTTGCCTTCTCTATTTTAAAAAGACATTTTTCCTAATTCCTTCTCATTCTTATCTCACTCATATAGTCATTATCAATAAACAAGGAACAATAGTCCCTCTATTTCTAAATTTCTACTAATGTTGTGACTAAAAGAAAACAGAATTCTATTTTCACAATACCAAGTCATTCAAGTATTTACTGGTCACCTAACTACAATGAAGGTATTATGCAAAAATTACAGAGCAATGAATTCAATCCTTCTGAAGCTAGTGCTAGGGAAAATAGCTGCTAACTCAAAGCTTTCTCTCAAGAAAACTGCAGCTGTTAAAATATGAAAAACTACCCACAGAGTTTAGTTTATACATACCCCAAGAGTTCAGTTAGTGTAGGTATTACATGTGAGCATGTTCACAATTACTGTGGTGTAGTATGTCTTTCCTCCCTTAGAAAAATTCTCAAAGTATCAGTTTCATAGTTGGAGAGCTTAGAGTAAAAGAATGAATTTAAGGGGAGAAAGCTGAGAAAATCTAAATCAAAATTAGCATTGTATATTAAGTAAGACAGATCCTGTGAGATGTTGAGTTGCCTACATGTTTGTGAGGATACCCAACCTCAAACTAAACCAAACTTCCTACTAAATTACCTCAAAAACTAAACTACACAGGGATTAGTAAGGACACGAAAGCACTCAAAGCTCATCTGAGGCTTCAAACTCCTCAAAATATACAGCTGGTATGATACCTCATTTATTTTAATGGTTAAGTACAAAAGAACAAGGACCAAGAGCAAAGAGCAAATCTTCCCACAGGTTAAACACATGGCTCACCTACTAAGGCAAACATTCCAACTTCTTGGAGGCCTTAAAAGGCCTAAGAAATAAAAGCTAAGAAAGAAATCTTCAGGCACACAACAAAGAAATTAAATCAGCAATATACAGCTTTTCTAAAGAACATACACAGTTAAGGCAACAAAACATAAATTAAGAATAAAGATCTCTAACAAGTGAATCCAGAATGCTAGAAGTAACAATAAACAATTTAAATTTTGCAATTATTGCTTCTGATAAACACATGATGACAGTGTGAATTAAACTGTAAAAAAAAATTACTTAAATTAGCAATTCTTAAAATTCAAATTTAAGAGAAATTCTTAACTGGTACTGGTACTCAAGCTCTAAATTAAACTAAACTCGAAATCAGGAATGAATGGTGCTGGAAAATGCAAAAGGTATGAAAGTTTCCAAGATCTTAGAGAAATTCAAGTGTTGAAGCAGAGGACACTTCTATCAGTACACCGCAAATAAAAAAAATTCAAACATGCTGAAAAGCACTTCCAGCTCAATATGGCCCATTAAGCACACATTTATCTTCTTTACCTTATAGCAGGTCCTTATGTTAAAATTACTATAATGAAGGAAGAAAACAAATACAACAGGAAAAGGGCCATCTGCAAGGGGTGATGTCAACCCACACTTCCACAGAAAGAAGTAAAGAAAAAAACTTTAGAGTATCCCCAACATAACCTAAATGCTGAAGATGGGACTACCTTACAAAATCTTGGATTATAAACAAGACTTGAAAAAACCATCATGGCAGAGGGCAGAAGTGAAAATTTGTTCAAAGATCAATCACTAAGAAAAGATTCCTACTAAGGAAAACCTAAACAATATACCGCAGGCAGAAGGAAAATGATCCCACATGGAAGGCTGAATGTTCAAGGGAAAAAAAAAATGTGTGCATAAACAATTAAAATTAAAAGGTCAAAAAGAAAGAAAATAGATAAGCAAACAGGTATATTATCTTTAAGCCTCAACATAGTTCCTGACTACAAAATTCACTTCCCTAAATTTGGATTCTAGCACATCTAGAGCAAGAAATATCCTGGATTCTTCCTCAAAAAGGCCTTCAGTGCAAAGGTAGAATACATTATTAAAAAAGAACGTGAAGGGATGCCTGACTGGCTTAGATAGTAAAGCGTGCAACTCTTGATCTCAGAGTTGTGAGTTCAAACCCGGTATTAGGTGTGAAGCCTATTTAAGGGGGGGGAGGGGGAAGGAGAAGAAGAAGAAAAGTGAAGCCTAAGAAATAAATCACAGAAGGCTAAGTAACAAAGTAAAAGATGATAAAGGTACCTAAAGGAAGATGATAGGGTTTGGGAGGGAAAAGAAGGAGACACAGTGCTAATGCACTGATTGGGCGTTCTTATTCAAATATTATAGTACAGGTTAAGAACATGTACTTTGTACCAAATTTATAGAATCTTGCTCCAATCTTATGAACTCTCTCATCTATAAAATGAAGAACAGTTCCTATCATAGAGTTACTGTGAAGTTTTTACAAATACTAGAAAAAATGTCCAAAAAAGTCAAATACTATCCCCATTACAATACGCTTCCAATTATATTTCAATACTGTATCAAATTTTAGATTGATTTAACATTATGGAGAAAAACTGTGACAGAAATAAACATAATACAGACTAACTTATGTCCTGTGCAATGGTCCTAAATAAAAAGAGCCTGACATTTAAAAACAAGAAAGTTGGGGGACACCTGGGTGGCTCAGTTGGTTAAGCGGCTGCCTTCAGCTCAGGTCATGATCCCAGTGTCCTGGGACTGAGTCCCACATCAGGCTCCTTGCTTGGCGGGGAGCCTACTTCTCCCTCTGCCTGCCTCTGCCTGCCTGTGCTCGATTTCTCTCTCTCTAACAAATAAATAAATAAAATCTTAAAAAAAAAAAAAAAAGTTGGAGCGCCTGGGTGGCTCAGTCAGTTAAGCACCCATCCCTTGATTTCAGTTCAGGTCATGATCTCAGGGTCCTGAGACAAGAGCCCCTCGTCAGGCTCCAAGTCTGCTTGAGATTCTCTCCCTCTCCCCACCTACAGGCTCTCTCTCAAAATAAAAAAAAATAAAAATGAGAACATGTTAATAGCAAGCATATCATTAAGTAATGTGAAGGGTGGTGATAGCACTAATTGCCAAACTTAATTCGAGTCATTTATATTCACTTTATATTACAGTTGACCCTTGAATAACAAGGTATGAACTACACCTATATATGCAGGTTTTCTTAATGTTTTTTTTCCTCCAGCGAACTTATATATATAACATGACATGACCCCAGGGTTCTGAGATGGAGTCCCACACTGGGCTCCCTGCTCAGCAGGGAATCTGCTTCTCCCTCTAACCCTCCTCCTTCTCATGCTCTCTCTCTCACTCTCTAAAATAGGTGAATAAAATTTAAAAAAACAAAAAAGAATATTTAATGTATGTAATATACAAAATATGTGTTAATCGACCGTGCTAAGACTATAAGGCTTCCAAACAATAATAACTATTAGAAGTTGGGGGGGGGGTGTTAAATGTTATACATGGATTTTCAACTGAAGGGGAGGGGGCATCAAGGCCCCCAACTCTCGCACTGTTCAAAGGTCAAGTGTTCATCTGTTCAGATTCTCTCAACAAATTCTCCTGACATAAATCTTCCAAGTACTGAAGCTGTTGAATTCAAACAGTATCCAATGTTTCCTTCTATACTTTCTTCATTACTTTGTAAACCGGTAAACAATATGAAAAAACCCAAATTGCTTATTATTTAAAAGACAAAATTTATATACTGGTGAAACTTTAACACTTAAATAAAAAAAAAAAAAAAAACCCTAGAAAGGACTTTCTTCTACATGACCTTATTATCTCAAGCTCATATAAGCAGGTATTCTCTTTTAAATATAAGTTTAAAGCACCTGGAGGTAGAGCTACTGGGTGGCTCAGTCAGTTAGGCATCCATCTTTGATTCAGGTTATGATCACAGAGTCCTAGGATGGAACCCCAGGGCAGGCTTCCTGCTCAGCAAGGAGTCTGCTTCTCCCTCTGTCCCTCACCCTATTCAGGCTCTCTTGCTCTCTCTCCCCCTCTCTCAAATAAATAAAATCTTAAAAAAATAAAAATAAAAATAAAAAACACCTGAATACAACACAACAAATATTGGCTTAAGATTTTCATACCATCATTTTCCACTATCCTCACAAACTGTAATCTGACAAAAAACTGACCTTAAATATCCTTTTATTACCTTGTTATTTATGCTCTCCCAAGATCTATGAAGATAATAGTCTTTTTCCTTAAATACAAAGTCAGTGGTGGGAGGAGGACTAGCCCAATTCTTTGGAGAAAAAGTTATAATTAAAATAGTGCTATCTGTAGGACAAAATAATTTGGAAACGTGTACAGCTGAGAGGACATCTCAATTTTTCATCCTCTTTCACTACTCTCCATGTAGGTATCTTGTATAGATTTTCTGATTCAGTCTATTCTTTGATCTCTCACTTAGAAATTCCTCTTGCTTTTTAATAAATCTATTGGAATACACACTGCTTACTAGATTTGAACATTACTTAGCTAACAGTCATTACACATGTAATGTGATCGAGGATTTTATACAATAGATTGATTTTACACAGTTTAAATATTTTATCCAATATTAACAATGCTTTTTTCATTATAAATTATTGTGATCATCCTCATCTCACAGAAAATTCACTGAGATTAAGTCATCTGCCTAAAGTCTAAATAACCATTAGGTAAAAAGACCTAATGTTTGGATGCAGGTCTATCGGATTCAAAAGCAAATACCCTTTACCACTATATTATACTAGTGGAGAAAATGGAAATTAAAGTACGACTAGGCCAAATACTTCAAAATGTTTACCATCCCCAACTAAAAGTACTTGTCAAACAAGCCTATAACTAAATGTTCAGAATGAGAAGCCTGTTTTAAGTGCATACTACCAAATGTGGTCAAAGTCTACTGATTCCTGATGCCAAGTGACTGATTTAGGTTCCTTATTATCTTGATCTAAGAGAAGAAGCAATCTGAATGTGTGAACAAAAGCAAAAGAGCCAAATGGGTGAATTACATGAGAATTAAATTTTCATACTAATCTGAAGAGGAAATTTAGTCACATAAGGTACAATAATATACAAATATCAAACTCAATCTGTACCACAGCAAATTAAGAAAAATTCCTATTGTGAACACTAATTTTAATGCAGAAAAATCTGTTTGATTTATATAAATTGATGCTATTTTAATCTTTTTGGTTTTCAATTTTTTTAATTTAATGTACATATCTGATTTGATTTATAGTAATGTGAGTTTCAAACAAATGAGATTCACTAACTTATAATTTATGCCTAGAGTAGGGGTATGGTGTTTTACCTTAACAAGGTCCCCTATATTACTCACACTTCTCAAAAGAGTAACTTACATGATGAATAAATAATATTTCTAACTCTGACCCACTGAAATTTACTTCTGTCGAAATGTCTAATAAAATCTTACTAATTTTCCCTTCTCAACCTTGAACATACGTTGCAATACCTTTTTCTTCTTGCTGTTACAGCTTAACAACTATTTTCATATAAGATATTACAGGGAAAGTGGAGCCATTTCCACACATAAACTACCAACAAAATGCTTTTACAAAGAAATTCAAGAAGGATTATTCCTTTCTCTTAACTCTATCTACAAAGTTCATTAAGAAGAAAAAAAAAAATTTACTGGTTGTCATCATGATCTAACTCAATATAATCATCTCACCCAATCTGATGCTTTTGGCTAGTATCATTGGAATTCTCTAGAATTCCATCATAGATTTTTATACTTACTATATAGAAAATAACCTATCTTAAGAAATAGTCACTAAATTGCTTTTAGAAAGCTAAACAAATAAAAATGCTTAAAAATGAACCTTAGTACTCTTAAGTAGCATTATCAAATATGAGCAAAAATCAGGAAAGATCAAGTTATCAAGGAACAGACACAAAAATAAATGCTGGGCTGAAACAAGACTATTCTTTAGTTAATTACTAGTAATTAAATAAGTTCATTATTTAGTAGCTAAGTACTAAATGTTAGCCTCTGCCAGTAATATATTGCTGACATAATTCATCAACACAAAAATAGCCAGTAGGACCTCTGAAAACACACAAATCAACAACCACAAATTGTGTCTCAAACAGCATACAAATACACATGATTTTTTTCTCTTTCTCACGTCCCAAATAAATCAGTCACACAACTTTTTTAAATTGTCACAGGCACACTCAAGTACCTTTTTCTTTTAGTTTTAAATTAATAAGGACCTAGAGATAGATTAATTTAGTAAGCATTAATCTTAGGCACCTAACAACAGTGATCCTAATTAAGATCAAAACAATAAAGAAGTCACAGATAAAAGCTACATGAAGGTGTTTCCAAAAATGCTAATAAGTTCTAAGTAGAATTAAACTTATTTAACTGTATTTTAAGCAAGAGAATTACTTTCCCTCAAGGTGTTTTTTTTTCCAGTTGGGATACTGTTTAGACTCTTGCAATTTCTGATCTACAAAAGGACAGTTTCAGGGACAAACTAGTTTGTTTTTTATTACATATTACATTCCATTATTAAATTTTTACTTACCTGGAAGGAAGTAGCACTAGAAAAGTTCTACTGAAGTCTTTTCCTAAAATTCTCTCATGTCTTCCTCAGGAACATTGTTATTTTAAATGTTGCAATGGGGAAACAGTATTTGGGAACCCCCGGGGGAAGTGAGAAAGGAATAGTGAAGTGTAATACAATGAAAACTTCATTGTATTCTATGGGAAGTACTGGGAATTTAACAGTTAATCAAGCCACAATTAACCATTTTCTTTTTTCTAATGCAGACACACTTCTTAGTTTACCTAAGGCACAGTAAAGAGTACATCTTCCTTTTAAACATCTTTTCAACTAGTGCTCAAAATCCTTAGACCAACCCTGAAACAGTAGAACCAAAATCTTTATATTAATACATTTTATTCTCAATATTTTCAAAGATGTATTTGCCTTTAAATCATTTCTAAAATTATTAAATTAACCAAGGATCAGTACCAATCGTATCTACAGCTAGTTTTATATGACAAATGCTCACTGACATTTATTTTTATTTACTTTCATTCTAATCAAATCCAAATTATTCCTAAATCTTAGAGATTCTATTTAACACCTTCCAGGTGGTTCTATATTCTTAAGCAATCAGCTGTTCCCAGAAAAACTGAATAATAAGGAAACATACCTAAGAGAGGAGCTTGGGAGATTTTTTTGGTTGGGTATGTGTGTGTCTGGGCGTGTAGGCCTGGGGAGAGTGGTAGAAATACTAATTTGCAATACAGAAAAAACAATGCCATTCACATGGTTCTAACAAAAGTGTCCTGCCACCCCCACCCCCACCCTCAAAAAGCCCTTAAATAAATCGGGAGATTAAAAGAAAACAAAGTAACTTCCCAGAGTATCACCCCATAAATACAATAAAGAACAGCAGAGGAAGTGGCAAAGTTTAAAATAATGCCTTTGTCATTAGGACTAGTATGCTATCACAAGCCACAATCCTTTTGTTTTGGTAAGTTGATGGTTTTCAATAGGAAAATACAAATGAACATGTGTATAAGTTCCAAAGTGGATTCATCACCTTTGAATTTGGCATCAAATAATTAATTTTTCAGATATCAAATCTTCGTATTTAAAATTTTTCCATTATTTTAAACTTCACTTGAATCTTTAAAAAGGTCTGATTTATACTATGAGTGCAGTTTAATCTTCTTTAAGATGCTATCAAATTAAACTCAGCAGTTTTAATGAAAAGGGAGTTATTACCCAAAAAATGTCATTAAGCTTTGACAATCAAAAAGGCAAATAATTTCAAACACAAATTAGTTCCATAGGCAAATTTATACAATTATTTAATACTCTCTATGTATAACCATTTTCTTAAGTAAAAAGATTAATTTTATGTCACATGATTAGAAGTACTTATCTTTCCAGTTAAGTAAGTTTTCAACTGTGAAAAACTAAAAATTAATTTAAACTAAGTTTTTTGTTTTCTTAGATTGTCAGGCTGCTCTTGAAATGACATTGATTCATTACATTAACTTACAACCCTTAAAAAGAAAAACTAAACTCACGAGTATACTTAATGGTACTAATATGCGCAAATCAAGTATTTCAAATCAAACTCTTTCTATCCCAGTATCTTGTTTGTAAAAGATTAAGTACTACCTTTTTATGTAGCTGAGCACTCAAAAACATAATTCCAGCCTATATAATTTTTAAAAACACAAAAAAGTAAAACCTACAAATAACATTTTATACCCCTCAAAACAGATTAAAAATCACTTACCCCATACACCTGCAGCTAAAGATTTATTCTGATTTGGTTCTCTCTCATATTCAGGATTTAAAGACGGCTGAAAGAAATCAGAATAAAAAGAATAAAACAAATAGTCACAATGCCCACATTTTTTTTTTAAGATTTTATTTATGTGACAGAGACACAGTGAGAGAGGGAATACAAGCAGGAGAAGTGAGAGAGGGTGAAGCAGGCTTCCTGCCGAGCAGGACACTGAAGATACTTACTGAATGAGCTACCCAGGAACCCCTACCCAATATTTTAAAATTAAACCTTTTTAGGGGCACCTGGGTGGCTCAGCTGGTTAAACATCTTCGTTGGGCTCAGGTCATGATCCCAGGGTTCTGGGATCCAGACCTATGTTAGGATCCCGCAGAGAGCCTGCCACCCCCAGCTTGGGCACGTACACTCTGTCAAATAAATCAATCTTTGAAAAAATAAATAAATAAACCTTTTAAAAGTAATCTCAAAACCATACTGAAGGGCACCTGGGTGGCTCAGTTGGTTGAGCAACCAACTCAGTTTCAACTTAGGTCATGATCTCAAGGGTCCCAGGATGGAGCCCCACAAGGGCCCTAGCACTTACTTAGCAAGGAAGTCTGCTTGAGATCCTACCCAACCCCAGTCACTCCCCCTCTCATGCACACACTCAGCACATTCTCTCACATAGATTAATTTAAAAACAAACAAACAAAAACCTGGTATGACACAATCAACACTTAACTATTAAAGACTATTCATAAACCATACTTGCAGCTTATTCTGCTAACCATCAGAATGTTACTATCCTCACTTCTAGAGGGAAAACAAAGAAATAATCTTTAACATTCTTATCCTCAGGGCACCTGGGTGGCTCAGTTAAGCAGCTACCTTCTGTTTGGGTCATAATCCCAGGGTCCTGAGGTCAAGCCCCACATTGGGCTCCCTGCTGCTCCCTCTTCCCTCTGGCTTGTTCTCTCTCTTCCTCTCTCTCAAATAAAGTATTTTTAAAAATAAATACAGGAGCACCTGGGTGGCTCAGTGGGTTAAGCCTCTGCCTTCGGCTCAGGTCATGATCTCAGGGACCTGGGATCGAGCCCTGCATCGGGCTCTCTGCTCAGCGGGGAGCCTGCTTCCTCCTCTCTCTCTGCCTGCTTCTCTGCCTACTTGTGATCTCTATCAGGTAAATAAAAAAAAATAAAATTTAAAATAAATAAATAAATACAAAAATATTCTTATCCTCAACTATCTGAAAAGAATGTGTGAATAAAAAAAAAACAGAGCAAACGTAAAACAATGTGGTCTTTGCACCAACTAAAAAAAATTATCCTCTCAGTCTAAGGTTAAGAGCAAGGAAGAGAAAAAGCATACTACTCCCCAACACTTGTTAGGTTTTCACTGCTGGATGCATTAGTTAACACACTCAAAGTACAAATTTTTATTTCAACAAGTAATTCGCAGGGTATTAAAAAACTGAGTTGAGGGGCACCTGGGTGGCTCAGAGAGTTAAAGCCTCTGCCTTCAGCTCAGATCATGATCCCAGGGTCCTGGGATTGAGCCCCAAATTGGACTCTCTGCTCAGCGGAGAGTCTGCTTCCCCCCACCCTCTGCCTGTCTCTCTGCCTACTTGTGATCTCTGTCAAATAAATAAATAAAAATCTTTAAAAAAAAAAAAAAACTGAGTTGAGCACTGAATGTTCACTCTAAAACTAATTTTAGAATCCTAAATTTCCAGATATTTTCCATATTACCTAGCAACACAGCCTGCCTTAAAGCTACTTAACATGTTGAATAAAAGGAATCCTAATGTGTTTTACTTACCCACAAAAGTGAACTATTAACACTGTTGACATTACAGTAAAGTCCCAAAAGAGTATGCATGCATACCAGTATGATTTCTCGATACAAACTAAGTAAGGTATCAGAAGACTTTGGTGGAAGCTATAGGTGATTTCTAGAAAATACAGCATTAGAAATTACACTGTAAGTCTATCTATCTTCAGGGCTAGGATCACCATCTCGAAGTGGGGGTGAGACAGTAATGGCAGCAACAAGGTTTCACTGAGTGCTTGTTGTGTGTCACAACCCTGTTTTGAAGTGATTTACTGCAGTATTCATTTAACCTTCGTAACACTGAGAGTATACTGTGATCACTCCTTGTTTATTTATATTATAAAAATTCTATCTTATGGAAAAAATGAACCACCAAAATGGAAAGGCATAGCAATTCCAAAGTTACTTCATTACAGGACCTCTGAATATTATTTTGTTGCTCTCTTTCTCTCACCACTCTCCTGCCCAAATCCAATCTATCAAATTCTTTGACTCACCTCTATCCTCCACCCAAACTACCATCAAACCATAACCAAAATATTATCTTCATTAATCATAGCTACCCAGTTCAAGCCATCGTCAACCACTTCCTAACTGGTCTCCCTGTAATCCATTCACGATCCAATAACTGAAACAGTCTTCTAAAAACTTAAAATGAGATCAAATGATTTTCTTCCAAAAGGGCTTCCTCCTACTGCATCTGTAATTAAAGTCCTTACCTTTATCTGCCAAAGTCCTAATCAATCTCTAACCTGGTTTAATAATCACTACCCATACTGACCTAACTTTTATCCCTTAAACATTACAAGCTCGCTCCCAACCTTAGTTAAGCCTTTGCACTAATTCTTCCCCTTCCTTCCAGTTTTAACAAAGCTCACTCCTTAACAAGTATTTCCCAGGTTAAATGTCACTTCCCTAGAGAAACCTCTCCTGACCTCCCAAGGTAGCCACCCAGTCACTTCTTATCTAAATTCTCTGCAAAATACTAATTACTTCTTTTTGTGAATATATCGAATAGAATAGAAATTCAGTGAGAGTAAGCAAGCACCTTGCTACCTTGTTCCATGTATTGACAGATGGATTCACAGAGCCACTCAAACAGATACAGAATGAAAAATGAGTGTATATACAGAAAAATAAATTACCAGGGATGAATCACAAAAAATACTAGATAAGTAAGATTCTACACTAGATCAATTTTTTACACAACTGAAGAAGTACAGTAGTTAGATAGCCACACAGTGAGACTTAAGAATAAGGAAAAATTAAGAAAATTCTGTTTCTGAGTAGTTTATACTTTTTTAAAATATTTTATTTGAGAGAAAGAGAGATAGCACTAGCCAGGGGAGAGGCAGAGAAACAGGCTCCCCACCAAGCAGGGAACCCAAAGTGGGACTTGATCCCAGGACTCTAGGATCATGGACCTGCACCAAAGACAGACGCTTAACAAGTCTGTTAAGTCACCCAGGCACCCAGTTCATACTTGTTTATAAGAGTGGAGTTAACATTTCTTGCCGGTTTTTTTGTTTTATTTTTTGTTTTCAAGATTTTAGAGAGAGAGAGCACAGGCAGAGGGAGAGGGAGAGAGAAAAGCACAGTCCCCACTAAGCAAGGACACCAACCTGGGGCTCGATTCCAGGACCCTGGGACTATGACCCAGGCCCAAGACAGACGCTCAACCTCAATCAATTGAGCCACCCAGGCAGACACCCCAAAAGTAGAGTTAACATTTCTAATTTTATGAACCTAGGCCAACAATTAGTTTGCCTTCCCTATTAAGAAACTTTGGAATAAAGTACTTGAAGGATAAGGAGAGTTATCGCGGAATTAGCTTAAGAGTAATGTGTGAATAATCAAGTATTATTTAAAAAGAGAAAGGCTAGGGGCGGATGCCTGGGTGGCTCAGTGTGTTAAAGCCTCTGCCTTCAGCTCAGGTCAGGATCCCAGGGTCCTGGGATCGAGCCCCACATCGGGCTCTCTGCTCAGCGGGGAGCCTGCTTCCCTTCCTCTCTCTCTGCCTGCCTCTCTGCCTACTTGTGATCTCTGTCAAATAACTAACTAACTAAATAAATAAATCTTTAAATAATAATAATAATAAATTTAAAACAAATAAAAATTTAAAAATAAAAATAATTGAACCTGTCTGGTATGATTTCTATAGAGAATGAACCATAATGACAAAATCTCATGAGAAAGCCTGGATACTAAAATGGCACATGCAGAAACCTCGTTTGTATTAAAACTACAAGAAACTTACAAAATCCTCAGCCTCAAACTGTTTGCGTTCTCTCTTGTCTTCTTTCCGCCCTGTTTCGTTGTCAGGTATGCTGTTTTCATGTAGTCCTTGGCTTTTTCCAGAATGAAAAATACTGCTACGAGAACGGGAACTTCCACCATGGTATCCCCCTCGATGATTTATGTTTTCAGTACCATTTCTTCCATGCATTCGCCATCCATTTTTTTCTTTCCTTCCAAAATTACCTTTATTTAATAATGGTAAAGTATTATAAGTTCAAAGATGGTTTTGCTTAAATACTGAATCAATGTTAACATTCTTAAAAGAGCATGAAGAAAATTATCCCTAAACTTTTATTTATTAGCAAATTTTACCTCCATTAGGACGTCCAATACCAGAATCAAAGCCATCTGAAGAGTTGTGTCGTCGACGATTCACATCGTAACGATTTTCTGTCCACGAAAAGTTTTCAGAATGCTTCTCAAAATTTATTGATGACTGAAACAAAGTAAGCCCACAGGTGAACATACATATAGAACCTGGCTTAATTTATTTCCAGAATTCTAAATGGTTAAGAACATTCTGTAGTTACTTTCAGTGTATTTGATAACTGGTAATATATTAAGATAGATTCCACTGCTGGTCTATTTTGTCTAATAGAAATCATTCTGAAAGAGCTTAACAACATCTACTTACCCAAAAACTTTGAAGTAAAACGCCACTGTAAGGGAAACAAGGCAAACATAGTGTACTTCTCTTACATAACAAAATCCCTATCAAATATTACTTGATTTTAATAGCTCAAGGTTTTCTTTAGTATCAGAAAGTTATGGCAAATGAAGCTAAAATTCTAAGTTCTTCAGATTTATTTCCAAACCCCTCTTCCCCAAAACAAATGTTTTTTAAAAAATTATCAAAATAATATACGGAGGCACCTAGCAGGCTCAGTCAGTGGAGCATGCAACTCTTGATCTCAGGGTTCTGAGTCTGAGTCCACGGCTGTGTGGAGGGATTACTTATGAATAAAATCTTTAAAAAAATAAAGTATAAAAACTATTTTTAGGGACCCCTAGATGGCTCCGTTGGTTAAGTGTCTGCCTTCAGCTCAGGTCATGATCTCAGGGACCTGGGATCAAGCCCCACATTGTGTGGGGCCCCAGCTCAGCAAGGTATCTGTCTGCTTCTCCCTCTGCCTCTCCCCCTGCCCCTTGCTGATGCTCACTCACTCAAATAATCTTTTTTTTTTTTTTTTAAGATTTTATATGTTTGTCAGAGAGAGAGAGCAAGTGAGCATGCACACACACACACACTAGGGGAGCGGCAGGCAGAGGGAGAGGAAGAAGCAGGCTCCTTGATGGGCAAGCAGCCCAACCACACGAGGCTCAATTCCAGACCCTAGAATCATGATCTGAGCTCAAAGCAGACATTTATTAACAGACTGAGCCACCCAGGTGCCTCTAAATAAAAGCTTTTAATAAAATAAGTAAATAAAAAACTATATTTAAAAATAAGAAATCTATAAAAACCATGACCAGGTGCCTCTAAATAAAAGCTTTTAATAAAATAAGTAAATAAAAAACTATTTTTAAAAATAAGAAATCTATAAAAACCATGAAAGTTTTTATAACAACTTTTTATAAGGGTTGCTGTTCTTTCTCAGTATTAATCCATTAATCTGATAAGATCATAATCAAAACTTCGAACCTTTTCTTAAAGTGCCCTGACTCTGGGCTGGACTTATTTACAACCACCTCCAGGACAATGAGCAGTCTCTCGGTTGCAATGAAAACCCACTGCATCATGTGGATGACCCATGTCATCTACCGGGCTCCTCCACATTGACACTGTGGGACTTATTGGTGCTGCTCCTGTACTGCCCCCAACCTCATCCTCATGCTGTTTATTGTGCCATGAAAGATAAAGTCCCCTTGATTATCTCATATCTTCACCCAGTATCCATTAAAGAGTAACAGGTTACTATGGTAGGCCTTCAAGCAGGGTAAAATGCAAACCATTCACAGACCCCTAATAGTCTGGGTGGTGAGGATGTAACGCTAACAGAGCTTAATTTTCTGGAAAAAATATATACAAGGGTCTCCAGGCTGCATTAGAGCGTAAGCAAAGACTCTCAAGATTCTGGCAGCAACTGCTGTCATCCAAGTCATGAATGAAAGTAAGGGTGTACTCAACTGGCAAAGAGCAGAACTGAAACAAGATGTCCAAAAGTGCTTTAGGTTTGCTAATTCTCCCAAGTAAAACACTGGAATTTTTTATTATGACAATGGGGTCCCATCTGAAAGGCAACATGGCTGTGGCTGCTAAGCCAAGACAACTCCAAAGATGAAACAGAGGACAGCAATGAGGCTACAGAGTTTTAGAAAGATTAAAAAGTCATCAGAAGAAAATCTGTTAAGGCTACGGCTTACCTGGAAACAAAATAAATGCAGAACCTAGCTTCCGGAGTGAAAGTGTTCTGTGCCCTTTCTACTCCCTGATCCCTCCCCTTTCCCACTGTATCAACCTTAGCAGCTTTGACGAGAATGTCCAGTATGCTGATATTTAAGGCAAGGGACAAACTTTTGTAACTCTGTGAGAAACACATGCTCAAATCATCATCTACCCATTCCCATGAGGAATGAGACAGTACTAAGCATGTGGTGCCTGAAAATATTGAGGAATATAGGAAAAGATATGTCAGCGTGGTACATGAGGGCAGGAAATGCCCCATCCTGGGAGTGTGCTGAAGCCAGAAGGTACACAGAAGAAACAACATCAACCATGGGTTGAAGAATCAGAAGAGAAACAATAAGCCTACAAACCATGCATGCAATCCCCAAAGGAGTTATCTTCTCCTCCACCCTGTACTTTCCCACATTCACAGATCAAGAAATCATGTAATCTCCCAAAAACTTGGATTTTAACCCTGAAGTGCTTATACAAAACTTCTTAGTCTGTGCCACTGTAGTGAGAAAGGGTGCCCCAATTTTTGAAGAAAATTCAGCAATCGGAAAGACAAATTTAAGTGATCTTGCAGGTGAGGCTTTTAGGGCAATTCAATGTACTATTGTTTTTGTGTTTTAACCTGGTACTAACTGTTACATAGTTATACTGAAAATGCTCAAAATTCTTCCATTCAGGGAATACCACAGGATGACAGGTGATTCCTGTCCCCTTCCAGGTAGTCTAGCAAAAACACTATCGGCTCCCAGAAGGAAAGAAAGTGGGGGAGGGAATCAGAGATATAGTTGGAAAATTTGATGGGTAGTGGAATGTTCAGAGAGGCTATTTCCCAGTACAGCAGTGCCATGTGCCTGCCAGGTACACCCCCTTTTTTTAAGGGTATATGGTTCCTGCCCTACTGAGCTCTTAAATGAAAGTGAACGCAAAGTAAGAACAGAAAAGGGGGCCCATTAGAGCTCTTGATCAAATGGAAAGTATCTGAGCATGCAAGTGACCTGGCCACTTGGACATCTGTTTTGCATGAAGTGGCAACTACCCTTTTGGGGATAAATCTTATTCCCCTCCCTGACAGTATAACAAGCTCCTGGTTCAATAAGGCTCTCAAAATCATAGTCCCCTAAATGCCTAGGTCTGGTTCACTACTGATTCAACTGCATTAAAAGAGGACAGGGTCCACTGGGTGGCAGCAGCCATCCAGCCTCAACAACTCTGGAAGACCAAGTGGATCAGTGTCATTTGGCACAATGGGCTAAAATGGAAAATACAACACTGGCCTTAGGTTAAGTCTTAAGCACCAGACGTTTTACGTTTTTTCTGCCTCTTGGACTGTTGGCAATGTACCAAGTCAGTCATCTGGTAGATCACCTGAAAACTAGAGACTAGCATATTAAAAGTAATTCTTTGGGATTATAAACTTTGAAGCTGCTGCTGCTGCTGAGAGAATCTGAATCACTCAGATGCTTACAGTAAGATATGCTGGCATAAAGAAAAACTAAAATTAGAATATTGCTTAAGTCCATAGCATGCTACCTAAATCAATTATCACACCAGACATGTAGACTGGTCACAAAATAGACCACTTATTCTTCCTGATGCATAAGCCTTCCCTGCATGCTAACCTGTGAGCCTGCCAAAAGTTGGTCCATTTGTCCCACTGTAAAGGAGGTCACATTACACAATATACATCAACATCAAACCTTTGATCACTTCTAGTGTTTCATCACTGTTGAAATTTTTTCAGGTTACAGTGTTGCTATTGGAAGCTGACTGGCTAACTCTGGTCGCATGACTGTGATCCTTGAAATTAATCCATGTCATTTTTTGGGACCATCAATATTCCACCAATAGTACATCTTTTGTCATGAAGGTCAATCTGTACTGGGTCAATATTCAAGTACTACTATTCAGACATTCTACACCTCCTACTATCTGAACAACAGGAACTGTCTCCTCAACACAATCTGTAACTCCACATTTCTTAACTCTTCACTTTATTTTTTTTTAATATTTTATTTATTTATTTGACAGAGACACAGCAAGAGAGGGAACACAAGCAGGGAGAGTGGGAGAGGGAGAAGCAGGCTTCCTGCTGATACAGGGCTTGATCCCAGGATCCTGGGATCATGACCTGAGCTGAAGGTAGGCGCTTAATGACGGAGCCACCCAGGCACCCCTCTTCACACATTTTAATGAGACACTCTGGTCAACGAATGCAGCACACCCAAAAAGAGAACATCTCTTCTTAGCCACTTCTTAGGTAGTAATTAGGATAAAAAAAATTTTTAAAAAGTAGAGTTATGAATTATACAGACCTATTTTTAAAATACCAGGATTTTGCCTTATCTCTTGACATGATGTTTCTTCCCCCTAAGAGAAACTGCAAGCCAAGCTCCCTCTCAAAGTGATGGTCTGGTCAAAAAGAAACGTAATGAATTCAAACAATCTGGTTTAGGTACCTGGATTCACTTTTTGGTGAGACATGGTCCTATATCTGAAAATAGTGACCATTTGCTTCAGTACACTTCTCACCAAGTACTCAGTACAGTGTCCAATGTGGACTAGGGGGAGTATTATAATGGTCCCTGCAGTTATGTAAACATGTCCTTATCCCACTTGGATCCAACTCTTCCAGATTAAAAATCTGGGTATGAGTAGATAGTTTTTCTTTAAGTGAAGTCAGCTATCCAAATAAAATACACCAATTTCACGGGTATAGAAAGAAAAAATCTAGCATCTGTAGAGGGACCATCTTTGACTCCAGAAAGTACAGGAAGTAAAGAGAACAATTAATGCTCTATCTCCTAGAACCAGCACCACTGCCTGAATCATACAAAGCTGGAGAAAACACGGATCCACTGCTAAATGTGCCATCCTCATATACTCTAAAATCAGAAAAATTCATGTGAACATAAACAGTCCCTAACTATTCTCCTGTGCTTGATGTTAAGAGCAGCTCCTGAATGTGAATGTGTAAAAACACCTAAACCAGCACAACCTGGGGGGAACCTGGGTGGCTCAGTCAGTGAAGCATCTGCCTTCAGTCAAGGTCATGATCCCAGGGTCCTGGGACTGAGCCCTGCATCAGGCTCTGTTCAATAGGGAGCCTGCCTCTCCGTCACCCTCTGCCTGCCGCTCCGCTTGCTTGTACTCTCTGTCAAGTAAGTAAGTAAAATCTTAAAAAAGCAAAAACAAACAAACCAGCACAACCTGATTGCATTCTGAATGATAAAAATTCATGATTCTCCTAACACCTGACTGGTCTAGTTATGCTATATATGGCAAATAATGCTGCAAGTAATGGTGACAATGTCCACGATTCTTAACCAAACTAACGTAATAGTAATCCAAATCACGTTTAACAACAAATCCCTAACTAAAATGAACTGTGCCCTTCAGGTGCAATGTTTTTATGTGAGGGGAAAATAAGCCACAGGCTAGCTTCTAGGAGGTTGAGAGCTCGTTTTTGGCCCATCTATTGTCCTTATAATTGTAGGTTAATGATACCAAAAATCAGGTCAGTTTAAACTCTCTTCAGTGGATTTCAATTGGTAACAGAGGAGCCTTAGACCACATACTGGCTGGCTGGAAGAAAAAAACAAAACAAAACAAAACAAACCACCTACCTGTCCCCTCGAGGATCTGCTCACAACCAGCTAGATCCTGGCCTTACCCTGCTATTTGGGATGTTAACAGAAGTCTTAATTAAACGCTATATGAAATAATTAATTGTATTTGGTTTTAGCCTTGGTTAGAATAATCAAACAATTAAATGGATTTGGTTTTAGCCTTGATCAGAATAATCAAAGTGGCTGAAAGAGTGGTATAATCATATGAAAATCCAAGTTTGGCCAAGAACATGTAGGGCTGATGGGTTCATTGTTGGGACAGGCAAACCATCAGGGGCCCTGAGCATTTCCTTCCATTCTTCTTGTATGCCAAGAATGTAAGGCCTTCACTGCTCTTTGTATGGCCCATTTCTCAAGATGTCTGCAGTGAGCAACATTTGAAGGATTATAGGTAATATCCCTCTCTGGAACAAAAAGCAGGCTTATTACAAACGCAGCAGATTCCCCATGCAGCACCAAGGGTGGCATCCACGTGGACCTTTCCATGTCAACCATCAAAGATTTGGGGGGCATGAAGGACCAACATCATGCTTATTCTGCTTGTCATGCTATTAAGTAATAAAGTTCTTGGCCCTTGATCCAGGAGTCTCATGTCTCCTGCCAGCATCTATGTTAGCTTGCTAGTAAGATAAAACCCAGACCCTTCAGAGATTGACATATATACAATAACATAAGAATAAGAAATAGAGGGGCGCCTGGGTGGCTCAGTGGGTTAAAGCCTCTGCCTTCGGCTCGGGTCATGATCCCAGGGTCCTGGCATAGAGCCCCATATCGGGCTCTTTGCTCGGCAAGGAGCCTGCTTCCTCCTCTCTCTCTGCCTGCCTCTCTGCCTACTTGTGATCTCTGTCAAATAAATAAATGAACAACAAAAAAAAGGAAATAGAAGAAATAAGATTTAAAAAGTAGATCTGTAGCAAAGACTTAATAATAAAGCTTTTTATTATTTTTTCTAAGTAAACGCTATGCCCCATATGGGGCTTGAACTCACAATCCCAAGATGAAGAGTCCCATGCTCTACCAACTGAGCCAGCCACACACCCCAATAATAAAGCTATCACTTAGAGGCACTCGGCTGGCTCATTGGTTGGAGCTTAAGACCCACGCTGGACACAGAGTTTACTTAATAAAAAATAAATTAAATAAGTAAGTATTATTCGAAACAGCCAACAAGTACTACAAAACACTTGAATATACCCAATGAAATATATATGCAAGACCAAAAACACTGTAACTTTAAAAATGTTAAAAATGACCTATGTGCATACATATATGTAATACATATATACATGTATATATTGTCCTAATGTGAAAAGAAAAGGAATCCAAAAAAAGTAATGAAGATACGAAGAGGCGTTTCACAGAAATGTAACTTGATGTTCAAGAAAGAGTGAAAGTGCACTTTATGACAAAAATTGGCAAAAAAGTTAACTGTGATAATCTAACAAAGTTTTGGCAAGCATTCAAAGTAAAGAGAACAGTTACATAGAGCATACAGGAGTATAAGTCAGTAGACCATGTAGATGAGGAATTTGGCTATGTCTAATGAAGTCCCAGCAATTTTTTTTCTCAATCTACACTGGGGACTTCTGCTGAAACTGTTGTCCACAAACAAGCAAAACCAACATCACTTTGAAGACTGTTATAACTTGGGCCCTCTCCAAGAACTAATGAAATGAGAATCCGCATTTTAATAAAATTCCCAGATTATTTTCTTATCCATTGAAGTGAGAGGAGCAGTGGCCTAAAAAATTTTCACCCATATGTACAGGGAGATATATCATAAAAATATTAATGCAGGGGCGCCTGGGTGGTTCAATGGGTTAAGCCGCTGCCTTCGGCTCTGGTCATGATCTCAGGGTCCTGGGATCGAGCCCTGCATCAGGCTCTCTCCTGAGCAGGAATCCTGCTTCCCTCTCTCTCTCTGCCTGCCTCTCTGCCTACTTGTGATCTCTGTTAAATAAATAAAATCTTTAAAAAAAAAAATTAATGCAAAATTTCTCTATAGTAGCCAAAACTTTATTATAAACAATCTAAACTTAAATGAACAAATAAAATGTAGTACAGATAAACAAAACAGGATACCACACAGAGATTTTTTGTTTTTGTTTTGTTTTATACCACACAGTTTTAAGATGATTACAGAGTTTACATTTGTGGATATCAACATGGGGCAAGAAAATCTCAAAGATACAATGAATGTAAAAGCCAAAACATACATAACATTACTATTTAACATTCACAAATGTAGTTATAAGAACACATTCCCTGAGAATACCTCTGGGGAAAAACGAAGAGAAAGGACTGTGAAGAAATAAAAGCTAGGGACGCCTGGGTGGCTCAGTTGGTTAAGCGGCTGCCTTCGGCTCAGGTCATGATCCCAGTGTCCTGGGATCGAGTCCCACATCGGGCTCCTTGTTCGGCAGGGAGCCTGCTTCTCCCTCTGCCTCTGCCTGCCTCTCTGTCTGCCTGTGCTCGCTCCCTCTCTCTCTAACAAATGAGTAAATAAAATCTTTAAAAAAAAAGTATACTCAAAGCTATTAAAAAAAAAAAAAAAATAAAAGCTAATATAGAAGAATGTTAAGAGAGGACTAAGTTGATGTTTAATAAGCATTCACTTAATTATAATCTATCCTTCTTTGTAGGTTTCATTAAAACTTTCACAAACATGTAGAGAATTGCTAAATCACTACATTGTACACCTGAAACTAATATAACACTGTATGTTAACTATACTGGAGTAAAAATCAAAAACTTAAAAAAATTACCAAAACAAAAAAGCAAATTACAAATTACCAAAGCAAATATATTTGCAATATATACAGCAAACAAATTTCCCAATGTGAAAAGAGCTATTATGAAATCACTAAGAAACAAATTATATGAACAAGCAGTTCTTAAGAGACCACCCCTAACACCAAAATATACTCAACCATTATTTAAAAATGCAAAATAATCAAGTACCATTTTTCATCTAACTGCATAGATGAAAAAATGTAAAAACATCCAGTGTTGCCAAAACTTGAGAACATGAGACCCCTCCTAAAATTCTGATGGGATTATAAATCTGTATAACTTTTTTTTTTTTTAAAGTAGGAGCCCAACACAGAGCATGAACTCAGGACCTGGAGATCAAGATCTGAACTGAAATCTAGAGTAGGACACTTATCCGACTGAACTACCCAAGCACGCCAATACAACCTTTTTGAGAGCTATTAGACATTACCTACCAAAATGTACAAATCCTCTGATCCACTGATTATAAGAATTTGCCCTACAAAAGTATTCAAGAGATGCATGGACAATCCTGCAGCTTAGTCCATTAACTGGTAAACTAAATAATCCATGTAGATCCACTCAATAAAAGATTATACATGCTGAAAAGTTAGATCTGAATGCAGTGATGAGAGATACTGGAGATGACATCTCTAAAGTGAAAAAAAATTTCATTTATCCAAACCAGGAGTGCTCGCTTCAGCAGCACATATACTATCCAAACCAGGATAAAAATACATTCTACTGGGGCGCCTGGGTGGCTCAGTGGGTTAAGCCACTGCCTTTGGCTCAGGTCATGATCCCAGGGTCCTGGAATCGAGCCCTGCATCGGGCTCTCTGCTCAGCCGGGAGCCTGCTTCCTCTCTCCCTGCCTGCTTCTATGCCTACTTGTGATCTCTGTCAAATAAACAAAATCTTTAAAAAAAAATACATTCTGTTGTATGCATAAAAGGATCCTAATATTCACTTCTGAAAATCAATCTACGACCTAACAGTTGAGGAAAAAAATGTATTAAACTGATAAACATTAATGTCAGGCACACATGGATTTCTATCCTAGCTCCAGCACTTTGGAACACATTACTAACCCCTCTCAACCTCAGTTCCCACCTTGTATATGGGAGACAGAAAACAAAGAATTTACCTCTTATGTTTTTTGTTAGCATTCATATGAACTGTTCTATACAATCATTGGTACATGACTCAAAAAAAAAAACATTATTACCATGAGCAAGAAAGAGACCCTCTGTATCCCTTTATCGTCTTTATCCCTTTACATATTTAAAATCTTTTTCTGGATTCCTTTAAAAAATAATTTAGCATTTTTTCTTGGATGCCCACAGTATGAATCTCTAATTAACAAAAACTCTATGTGTAGTAAACAAGAAGTTTCAATGAACTCCACTACCAGTGCTGACTGAATTTTCAGATCTTCTCTTAGCCTGAACTTTAAATACACTTTTTCAAAGCAAGCCAACACTGTTTAAACATTATTTTTAAAAATTTGGTAAAATATTAATTACTATTTTTAAGATGCTACCTTGAAAGAATCCATAATACACTAATGCTACACTCTAGCCATAGAAGTAATTACAGAATATTGAATATGAATATAAATTTACTGTAGTGGAATGTCATCATTAACAGGTCTGTATTACTCTGTACTTAAAAAGAATAAAAATTTCTGTATCTTCTATGTCATACCACATATTTGCTCTTTTAGTATCATGCCCCTGGAATCAACCACCTTCCCCCTCCCTTTTCCTTCTAAGTAGACTCCACACAACCAACGTGGTTGGGGCTTGAGTTCACCACCCCAAGACCAAGAATTACAAGCTTTTCCAAATAAGCTGCAGATGTCCCAGGAATATTCCTTCTTCTAACAATACTATGAAAGGATACCTCAACCTGATACCTCAACCCAATTACACGAATCGATTTATCACCCTTCCCAGGGTAAGATGGCCAGAAAGAGAAACATCTAAAACGAAGAGGTATCTAAACTTTTCCAGTACCTACAACCATTTCAGTTCAGTACTGCTTCAATAATAAAAATGTTACTACCCAAAATGCAACTCAGGATCTATCAAAGGATGATAGTATCAGTAACAATTTACATTTTCTAATAGATTTATTTAAAGATTTTATTTTTAAAAATAAATAAATACTTTATTTGAGAGAGAGAGAGATCACAAGTAGGCAGAGGCAGGCGGGGGATGGGGGGTTGGTGAGGAGGGGCAGGCTCCCTGCTCCCAGGACTCTGAGATCAGGACCTGAGCAAAAGGCAGAGGCTTTACCCACTGAACCACCCAGGTGCCCCTCTACCAGATTTAAATAGAAGACCACACAAGAAAATATCAGATACCTATGTGTATACAAAATACTATGTAAAGTTTACTTTTTTAAGAAAAAATTTTATTTATTTATTTGACAGAGATTACATGTAGGCAGAGGCAGGCAGAGAGGGAGAAGCAAGTTCCCTGCTGAGCAGAGAGCCCGATGTGGGGCTCGATCCCAGGACCCTGAGATCATGACCTGAGCTGAAGGCAGAAGCTTAACCCATAAGGCACCCTGGTGCCCCTAAAATTTACTTTTTATTAGGTAACAGCTCAAATGTCAATGCCTTATGCCGCATATAATCAACCACATGCAGTTTAAAATTTCACCACAAGATGGGGCTAAAATTCTACACACCTCAGAAAACTATGAAAGTGCACTTCTAAAAGTATTTTTCAAGTCCTCCTATCTTTGAACAATAAATAAAGACTTCCATTACGTTGAAACAGAGAACCCCACGGTAAATTAATGTCTGTTCCATTTATTCAGGGTAAGATTAAAAGGGCCCTGACGGAAAACAAGAGGTTAATTATGAATGAGAACCTATGAATAGTAATTTGGAGACATGAAATGTTAGGAAGGAAGGTGTAAGAAGTTATTACTAAAAGGTCTGTATTTGTCAAAATTACATTGGGTAAGGTCTAAAGAAATAATTTCAAGTACTGCTAGTTAAGAGTTCAAATAAATACCATTTTCTGTAGGTAATTTAGAATAGACCAGAACAGATTTAGGGCAATTCTCAAAATCATCATTCATGAAGACCTACATTCAGATCAGAGGTCACATTCTGGAAATAAGGATTTCACCACATAAAGAAACAGTTAATCTTAAATCAACAGTACATCTTAATCAACCTCAGATTAACATCTGAATGAAGACAAAAATTCTCAATCTCATGTTTCATAACCAATTTTCCATATTGCTAATTTTTTATCAATCCACTTGAAAATGAAAACAAGTCTTACACCTATTTCAGATAAAGTACACAGAAAAAAAGAAAGAAAGGTGGGTAGCAGGAAACTCATGTAAGTCAAGCTCTTAAGTAGGCCTGAAAAAAAAAATAAGCCTGCTAGAGGGGCTAGATTAGAGCAGTTTGGTTTACAAGGAAATCAGGAAGGGGAAGTAAATTGCAGAGACCTACACCTAAGGGGAGAAGGGGCAACCAGGGAATCTCTAACTAACTAAGAAGTGATCTCAGTAGCTTAATCAATATAAGTCTCCATTTTCTAACAATTTCAAGTCCCACTGCACAGGCCATGAAATGAGATATTTAATCATTTGACAACACTCCAAAATGAGTTCTATGTAAAGAGTACAGAATAAGAAATGCATCCTGGATTCTAGCTTAGGCTCACAGTAATTCTATGAAAAAAAGTCAAGTCAATTAACCTTCCAGAGAATCCATCTGTACGAAATTACAGGTCAAAACTTGGGCCAATTTATTATGATATGACAAGTCCTTACTAGGAAAGGACTTTCCAAATTATAAAAATTGTTCCCTTAAGAGATGCTTTTAACAAGCTGTTTCTGTAAGAACTGCCTGTACCTCCAAAAGGTCCTAAATGAACTCTTTAGCATGGTAGAGCATGATTAACAGACAAACAGATTAGGACGCCTGGGTGGCTCAGTCAGTTAAACTGCTGCCTTCGACTCAGGTCATGATCCGAGAGTCCTGGGATCCAGTCCCGCATTGGGCTCCTTGCTCAGTGGGGAGCCTGCCTCTCTCTCTCTGCCTGTCACTCTGTCTCCTTGTGCTCTCTCTCTCTCTCTGAGAAATAAATAAAGTCTTAAAAAAAAAAAAAAAAAACAGGCAAACAGATAATCAAGACTCTCCCTTGATTCCTCTGTACTATGGAAAAAACAAAGTCAAAGACAGCTACTAAGCCAGTTAGATTGAGTCAAACCAATTCAAGGTCTCTCTGTCTTAGCAAGTCTTTAAGTGGAAGATAACTGCAATGTTTATTAGCAAGTCTTACACAAACTACTGCTTTGATTTTCAAGTAAAATGAACATTTATTAGATCACTGAGGACTGATATATAACAATGCTGCAAAGTTTTCATCACTCTGAAATTTTAGTGATGTGCCATTCAACGTCTTATTTGTCTGAAAAAGAAATCTTCTGGGTAGAAGCAAAGACCTCAAAAAACCCTGGATTTTTTCTTTTCATGTATCACCTACAGAACAGGAAGTAAACCAACTTATTATCTAAAGAATAGTATTATAAAGTTAAGACACAATGTCTCTAACAGGTTTGCATTGGTTTTGCATTAAAATGTGTGGAACTCAGTACAAAAGACAACTGAAATAAATAGCACAGTATGGTGATGGAAAAAGTCACTTTTATAATAACTTAAGTAACTTAGATGATAATACAAGAAAATTTTCTCCACAAAAATATTAAGGCTTCATGTTTCAACTACGTTTGTGTACAAGAACAAATGAGAAGCAGACACAAAGACAAAAATACAAGAAAGAGTACCTTTGTTGATGATGGTGGAGTAGGAAAATTAAGCCAGGCTGGAGCAAAGTCATGCTGCGCCATTTAGGTCCAGTCTCTCCAACTCAGTGAAACAAGGCTTCAACACCTCATGGCAAGTCCCTGTCATATAAAAATATAAAGAAATTAGACCTGGAGCTCCTTGCCAAAATTATCTTCTCGTGCTCTATCTCTTCTAAGTGACAATGATTTTATTACTCTAAGATTCCAATTATAATGAAATTCTAAAATAGGCAAAAACAGAACAGAAGTTAAATCACTGGAGTGCACAAGGAGGGGAGAGGGCCTGTGGGGTAGGAGTATGACTGCAAAGGGAAGGTTATTCTTGAAGTAATGGAGTTTTATCTTGATTGTGGTTATAAAAATGTACACATCTGTCAAAAATCAAATTGCTGGGGCGCCTGGGTGGCTCAGTGGGTTAAGCCTCTGCCTTTGGCTCAGGTCATGATCTCAATGTCCTGGGATTGAGCCCCACGTCAGGCTCTCTGCTCAGCAAGGAGCCTGCTTCCCCCCATCTGCCTGTCTCTCTGCCTACTTGTGATCTCTGTCAAATACATAATAAAATCTTTAAAAAAAAAAAAACAAAAACTGCATACTTAATATTGGTTAATTTCACCACAAATAGTCTCAGAGCCTTATTTTTTTAAAATAAGACCAAACAACGGTCTCATCACAAATAGAGACATCAAGTGTCTCTAGATGTGACAAATTAGGATTCATATTACACCACCTCTAATGTATCCTCACCCCCACCCCAGATGGAACCTGAAAAATCTGATCTAACTTTCACAAAGTTCAACACAGAAACAAATTAAAGGAAATCTGAGGGAAGTAATCCAGCAAATCCATATCAGAGGGTACTTGACAGATGAAATGATCATTTTTTCCCCTCAACAAATAAATGGCTTTCAATACACAGATCAAACACATGTGGCCTTATAGAGATCCTTACTCCAATCAACCAACCTTTAAAAAATGAAAATTAGGAAACAATCAAAAATTTAAACATGAACAGAACACTCAATGACATTAAGAAATTATTACTCATTTTAGATGTGACAACGGGAGTGTGATGGTGGTAAATAAAGACTGAAGCCTTTACAATTAAATTACACTGACATATCTGGAATCTGTTTTAAAAACCAGATAATGCTAAATGGGGATAACTGAAAAAAGGCTGCACATGTTACAAGTGATAGTACAAGGAGATGTGTAAATACTCTTTGCTCTAGTTACATGTATGTCTGAAAATTTCCATAATGAAAAGGTTCATTGTTTTTTAATTATAATCATCACAATGGGTATCAAATATTTTAGGCACTAGAGCTTTCCTGAATTCTAAATTTAACTTTTTGGGAACTTCTATCAACTGCATCAGTAAGTTTCAAGTTTCCAGCCCAATCTTAAACAGCAACTTCATAGAAGTTTGTTGTTGTTTTTTTAAATAAGGCAGAAGCCAACTGAACAACTATACTCATTTCTCTTTTTTTTTAAGATTTTATTTGTTTATTTGAAAAAGAGAAAGTACAAGCATGGGGAGCAGCTGGCAGAGGGAGAAGGGGAAGCAGGCTCCCACTGAGAAAGAAGCCCAACTGAGGCTCGATCCCAGGACCAGGATCAAGACCCGAGCAAGAGATAGACACATGACAACTGAGTCACCCAGGCGCCCCAACAGTTTTCATTTCAATACAAAGCTTAAGACTATCAGTCAGTGAAGCAATCAAATTTTCTGTGCATCATAATGTGAGTTTATTAATAACAAATGTTTTATATTTACAACTGCATAATCTCAAGTGAAATTTTAAAAAACAAAATGCCACTGTTAATCTTCCCTTTTCCAAATTCTTTCAAATACTTTTATTTTAAAGATTTTATTTATTTATTTGACAGAGAGAGACAGAGCCAGAGAGGGAACACAAACAGGGGGAGTAGGAGAGGGAGAAGCAGGCTTCCCAGTAAGCAGGGAGCCTGATGCAGGGCTTGATCCCAGGACCCTGAGCTGAAGGCAGAAGCTTAACGACTGAGCCACCCAGGCGCCCCTCAAATATTTTCTATGACAGAATCCTTTAACATCCTACCAACTTGCTAAAATACTTCCAAGAAAAATTCTCAAATATTATAGAAATATTCTATTTATACTATCCCAAACCACAGAGATCTATTTAACAAAAGGTTAAAATGGCCAGATACAAAAGGTTAACTCAACATGGTAAAGAAAATGTTTAAATGGTATATAAGCTTATATGAGCCATGAGGAGAAGGTAGGAAAACCTTGATACAATCTGAGTAACCTGAGACAACCAATTCCAGTAATACATTTATGAGACAAATGTTAAGAGTGTACCCAATCAAAATAAACCACATAAAAATTCAGGCACTCTATAAGCTCTAATTCTACTACCATCTTACACTACATTTTGAAGTCTTCAGAAATTAAAATGGAAACTAAATGTTTCTGAATGAATAAAGGATTTTAATTATTTTGACAAGAAGCTACTAAGCTGCTTTGCCATGTATGCAATAGGATGTCACTCTTCAAGTTTTTGTTGGAAACTCTTAAAATAAGTTTCAATAACTAAATGGGAATGGAAAACCGTTTTTATAGTTTGTACGAAAAAAAAGACAGACATTGACGACATTCTAAAATTTATCACTTTAAACAATAGTCAAGTGATAACTTATAAACTAAAAACAATCCCTAGCAGTCAAATCACTAATATTACCTATGCATTTTTGCAATGTCTTTAGAATTTTTTTTTTTTAAGATTTTATTTATTTGTTTGTTAGAGAGAGAGCGAGCGAGCACAGGCAGACAGAGAGGCAGGCAGAGGCAGAGGGAGAAGCAGGCTCCCTGCCGAAGGAGCCCGATGCGGGACTCGATCCCAGGACGCTGGGATCATGACCTGAGCCGAAGGCAGCCGCTTAACCAACTGAGCCACCCAGGCGTCCCTGTCTTTAGAATTTTTAATTTAATTTTGAAAAATAAAGTATGAATAGCTAATGGCAAAAGTTTTCATGTTCTGAAAAAAGATAAAGAACACTATTAGCTAATATTAAGGCATTTATAGTGTGAAGGAATCACCATAGAGCACCCCAAAATATACTTTAACATAAGAATAGTTTTGAGCTGAAGGCATTTTAATTCCTGCAATTCCTTATCTATCTGAAAAGCAGAGCCTCTAGAAAGAATTTATCAGTCTCTTCCCCTGAAGCAACTCTTCCCTACAGATACACACAAAATTAGCAGCACCCCCAGACACTGCCACAAACTATCATTCCTCCCATCAATTCTTCTAAGGGCCCATTTATCTGCATCTTTCCAAAAGTCATCTGTTTTTCCATTAAGTGCCCTTCCCTACCCCCCATGTAATTAGGTAAAGAGTTGGCAAATTCTAACCACCCATGAGTTACTGGGAGGTAGGAGCACACTCTAATAAACTTCTATTTGTTTTTTCTTGTTTAATCTTTTGTCAGTGTAATATACAGGGCCCCAAGCCAGGGAACCTAGAAGGATAGAAGAAATTTTACCCCTTACCTGTATAAAGCCAAATTAAACTTTGAAAAGTGCCACCCTATCACTTTCTTTTAACTACACTTGGTGCCAACCATATTCTATCTTCCTTTCCCTGTCTAATATTAGGAGCGGAACTGTGCCCCCCCAAACACACAAATTCATACATCCAAGGTTGCAAACTTCCCCACCTCTGAATAGAACCACATTTGGAGATAAAGGCTTTAATGAGATGATTAACTGAAATGAAGTTGTCAGGGAGGGCCCGATTCCAATCCTGTGTCCTTGTAGGAGGAGGAAATTGGGACACATTGAGACACCAAGACTGCACAGAAGAGAGACCACGTGAAGAGGCAGCAAGAAGGTGGCCATCCGCAAGCTAAGGAGAGAGGTCTCAGAGGAAACCAACCATGCTGTCATCTTGATCTCGGAATTTGGGCCTCCAAAACTATGACAAAATCAATCTACTTAACCCACTCAGTTTGCAGTATTTTCTTATGACTTCCCTAGCAAATGTTAAAACAAAATAGAAGGCCCAAAACTGTGTGACCTCTCCTAAGCCCCGCATCAACAAACCAAGACTTAATACCTAATCTGATTACATTTTAAGACCCTCCCAGAAAAAGGGGCACATGAGTGGCTCAGATGGTTAAGCATCTGCCTTCGGCTAAGGTCATGATCTCAGGGTCCTCTGATCCAGACTCATGCCCAGCTGCCTGCTCAGCCGGGCATCTAATGCTTCTTCCTCTCCCTCTGCCCCTCTCCTGCCACTCCCTGGCACCAAGCGCTCTCTCTCAAATAAATAAAATATTAAAAAAAAAAAAACAAAAACACAACCCTCCCAGAAACGAAATCTCAATTGCTCAGTCTGTAATTTCCTGGCCAGCAGTAGTCAGGTAATCACCTGATAGACCCCCTCCACCATTTCCTAAGGAAAGATGAGGTAATCAATCCACTTCTTCCTTGTCCCTGGTCCCTTCTGCCTGTAAAAGCCTCCCATGTGTACAGCTCCTTGGAGCTCCTTTCTATTTGACAAATAGGATGCTGCCCCATTCATGAAACATTCAATAAAATCAATTTGATCTTTAAATTTACTCCGATGAATTGTTTTTTAACACAGACTAATACAAACAAGAATATGAGAAATACACTCATCAAAAATTTGTATGTATCAAAGGGGACTTACAGTAGACTGCCAGGAAGGGGGGGGTGTGCAAATTAGCAGTCCTATTTATGGTAATTCCAGGTTATTAGGAATCTTCCACCAGATTCTGTTATAAGGT
This sequence comes from Taxidea taxus jeffersonii, assembly GCA_003697995.1. Lineage (NCBI taxonomy): Eukaryota > Metazoa > Chordata > Mammalia > Carnivora > Mustelidae > Taxidea > Taxidea taxus. Next base: position 101,961 of record ML109071.1, read on the forward strand.
CTGATGGTACCATATGGACATAAACAATGAAGATTTTAAATGCTGATGGCATGAAAATTCTAATTTCAATCTCAATCTATGTACAACCCATTCATGAATAAATGCTTGAAGTCTAAAACATCAACTATAAGAAAATTCCTAAGGGGAAAACTGGTTCTGAAAAATACTGTACATGTGCACTGTACAAGTGCATGTGCCTCACTTAAAAATCACTGGTTAACTAAAAATCCAAAACAGAGTTCTTCAGATTGAAAAATGCACTTGGGGGGCGCCTGGGTGGCTCAGTGGGTTAAGCCTCTGCCTTCGGCTCAGGTCATGATCTCAGGGTCCTGGGATCGAGCCCCGCATCGGGGCTCCTCCTCTTCTCTCTGCCTGCCTCTCTGCCTACTTGTGATCTCTGTCAAATAAATAAATAAAATCTTCAAAAAAATTGTTTAAAAAGAAAAGAAAAACGCACTTGGGCAAAAAGTACACGAACAGTAAGGTATTTCTTATTTCCTATAATATTTTTACTTCTGAAGCCACCTGGTTTGTGCCAAACATTTTCAATGAGAAACTCAAATTTCATCAGAATGAACATCAAACATTATATTTATAATGGTTTACATTTCAGATACCAGAAACTTTAAAAAAATCACTAATTAAGACAGATTTTTATGAAAGAACAGGCTTCAGAGTCCAATGGTCCTGGATTCAAACCAACTCAACCAGTTACTAGGCTGGATGACTTTGACAAGTTAACATCAGACTCTCTTCTCTTCACTAAAATTTAGGAAACTACTACTTACCTTTCAACTTGAAAACTATTAAAGTTCTAAAAAGACAACTACCCTTGCTTGCCAGACTACATAAAAAGGTTGTTTTTCATTTAGCCAAACTGCTCAAAATCCTTCATAAGAATCAGAAGATGACTATTCAAATTCAACTTTAGTTCTCTTGAAAATAAGCCTGTGAAATGCTCCTTTCATATAAGCGTAGTTTAATTTATTAATAGATTTCATTTAAAAAGTGGGTCTTCCTCTTCCTGATTCAGGACTAAAGCCATTTATATGAGGAAATACAAGAGGGTTCCAGACTGTTAAGAGTCAGAGCAGGGATGAAACAGTATCAACATCTGGGAGTGGCCCAGCACAAGATGTCAGTGTCAAAGCAGGGTGAGGAAGGGTATTCAGGCAGAGGGACAGCCAGGGATGGGGCACTGAGCCCAAGAGTGAGAAAGGCATCCATGGGGGGATAGGGAGAACCAGTGAGAAGAGTCAAGATGCTAAGCAGAGAGAGATGGGTGTCCACACACGGTGGTGACAGTGGCTACAACAAAAAAATCGATTATATACAGGGGAAATAATCAAATAAGTATTTAGAATAATGAAAGCTAAGTTTCATTCTGTCAAAGAACACAGTAGTAACAAAAAGGGTGAAAACGGTGAATTTTGTGATATTTGTGGTTTGTGGTATTGTACTCTATCAGTAAGACTAATGATTAATTCACACTCATATATTAATATTAAAATACTTATATTCACATATACCACACAAAGGTAGTATTTGTTTATGTATACATACCTCTCCCAACTCTGCACTGAGAGAGTATGAGTATAGTGACTCCAATAAATAAGCATACTTAACAAAGAATCTTGTGTGTTTTTTTAAGATTTTATTTATTTTAGAGAGCAAATGTAAGCACACAAACAGGGGGAGCAGCAGGCAGAGGGAGAGAAGCAGGACCCCCGCTGAGAAGTGAGCCTGATGAGGGGTTCCATCCCAGGACCCTGGGATCATGACCAGAGCTGAAGGCAGACACTTAACTGACTTGAGCCAACCAGGAGCCCCTCGGATCTTGGCTTCGAAAAATAGAATTTCACCAACCCAAATCAGGGCTTCGAAAAACGCAAATAAGCCTAGAATATTTTATCTTAGGTAAAAGCAAGGAAATGTCCAAATAATGATTATGAGATATCAAAAGGGCATAGAAACCGGCTTGAATGAGCTGCCGACTGACCAAATCAGGCACAATCTGAGCATTAAAAATGAGAAAACACATGTTTAGGCCATTAACACAGAATAGTGAAAGAAGGAACTCCAAAGAGCCTACCCCTTCACAGTAACAGCAAAACTCAAGCAGAATCTGTCAGAATTAGCTCTGTCAGAACCCTGAAACAAAGGCTTACAGCAATCAAGCACAACAAACCCAGAAAACAAAACTTTAAAATGGTAGGAAAGCTTTGTAGCATTTTTACTTGCCCTTGACCCCCATCTCTCCTGGGCACAGTGGAGGTCCCAAAAAGCCAATGTGGGACCCGGGTCTCTGGTTCTGGAGTGAGCCCTGTAGAACTTATTCTCAGAGAACTATGTTTGTCTGTATAAAACCTGTCTGGGGGCTACCTAAGGTATGGCAAGAGATACTGTTTTACCTAACAGGGAAGGAAAAGCTGCTATGCTAAGGGCATTTCCTCCAAAACAGTCTAAGGTGCATGAACCTCCTCCTCCTCCCTGGGACAAAGATTTATAAGTGAGTAAACAAGAGCACACCCAAAGCATGGAAAGAAAGGCTGAGACAATTTTCTTTGGGAAATTATGACACTGCAAAGAACTCCCTTCTAACAGGAGGCCTAGAAAACCACACATATGCCCAGAACAACACACATGCTAAAAACAAACAAAAAAAACCCAGTGAAGACCCTCTACTTTCACCTCAGATTGATCTTAAGAGTCAAAACAGGAAATGAAGACTAAGACAGTTATAAACACTGTGGCTAATCATTGAAGAAAAGCCCTAACACAGACCTATTGGGCAAAGACAGGGAGAGTTACATTTTAACTTTCTATTCCTTCTTGGCTGCAGGCATGCAGGGGCAACAAAACACTAGCGGAACATGGTAAAGGTAAAAGTGGGATCTTGCTTGAAGAGCTCTCAGAGCAGCAGTATCCATGGACAACAGAAATAAAACTGCTATTGTACTGCATTGCAATTACTTTCTGTAACATTTATGAACCTTTAGTCAAGTCTTATAAAAGGTTGCAACCTGTCTCAGCTGTGCTGTGAGCACCAAGAGTTGGTTCCTTGTTTGACCCGTGTGTGAAAAAATTTGTCATCTTTAGACAACATACTGATCCTGATGATAAACTTTTATATTTTGTTCATCATGGATTTTTGCATTAACTTTTCAAATTTTACTAAAATATTATCTGAAAACCCCATAACAAAAAACATTAAGCTAAGGGACTATAAACCAAGGGACAGGGACTTCAGAGACTATCCAAGACAAAGAACACAGACTTTACAAAAATCGTTTCAAAAAGTCACTGAACAAACATGCAACTACAAACCCACAGGAAGCAAACCCTGAGGATAGGGGGAAAACATTCGGTTCCCACAGTCTCTAAATAACAATATTAAAAATGCCCAATTTTCTACAAAAAAATTACAAAGTATTCAAAGAAATATGAAAGTATGACCCACTAACGGGGCAGGGGGGGATTGAAATTACGGAACAGTCTCTCTAATGAAACACAGACATCAACTGTCCTAAATACAAAGAGCTACAGGAAACAGAGAGGAATGTCTCAGAAAACAGAATATAAATAAAGATAGAAAGGAACCAAACAAATTCTTGCACCAAAAAGTGTAAGTGAAATAAAAATTTCACCAGACAGCTGCAATGGAAGACCCTGAGCCAAGAGAAGGAAGATCACATTAAGTGGAAGATAGGTCAATTAAAGTTATCAGCCTGGGGCAGGAAGGGAAGAAAAAAAAAACTACAGAGTCAAACCTCAATTTTGACCTCAAGCCTTCTTGTTGGATTCTTCTTTCCAGCTTGTCTCTTGGCTCAGTTTAAAGACCCTGAGGGCAAAGCATACCCAGAAGAGAACAGAAACTACCCTCTCAGGCCATAAGGACTATTCTGAGCCAGCAAGACACCTCTGTCAGTGAATGACTCCCAGATAGTGATCAATTGGACCTTCACTGCCTACCTGCACATATCCACTCATCTTTGCCCCACATTTTCCTTATATAAACCTGGAAGTATTTTTGGCTTTTTGGAGACAGTCTTTGAGTCACTAGTCCACAGTCTTCCTGTGCTGGCCTCACTGAAATAAATTCCTTCGTTTCATCACTATTCATATCTGCCTTTGGATTCTGTCAGCAGCAACTAGGTGAACCTAGTTGAACCCACAAAAACAGATGTTCTTGCACCTCTGCACCCCAGCTACAAAAAGACCTGTGGGACATCATCAAGCATACCAACATACAGATAGTGAAAGTATATAACATATACATACTACCTATTAAAATTCCAACATCCTTTTTTGCACAGAGAAGCCATTCTCAAATTCATTTGCAACTGCAAGGGATCTCAAACATCCAAAACAATACTAAGTAAAATAAAGTTACAAGACTCACATTTCTGTGTTTCAAACTTATTACAAAGCTACAAAAGGAAAATCACAATGGCATAAGGATAGATACATAAACCAATGGGATGGAACTGAGAGTCCAGAAATAAAGTCATACATGTATGGTCAGTTAATTTTTTACCAAAGCACTAAGATCATTTATTGGGGGGAAAGAATGGTCTTTTCGACAAATGGATATTCAATGGACTCCCATTCAGAACATATACAAAAATAAACTTCAAAATGAATCAAAGACCTAACTAAAACTACAAAACTATCACAAGAAAACACGGATGCAAAGCTTCATGATCTTGGATTGGACAACAGATTCTTATATATGACACAATAAAAAAATTTTATTTATTTAATGGAAAAAAATGGCCTTCATATAAATATGAAACTTCTGTGGCAAAGGATATTATCCAGAAATTGAAAAGACAGATAAATGAATGAATGAAAAGAATGGGATAAAGTATGTGCATATCATATTTGATAAGGGTCTAGTACCAAGAATATGTAAAGAACTCTTACAACTCAACAACAAAGACAAATATCTGAATTTTAAAATGGGCAAAGGACGTGACAGGCATCTCCTGCACCCACACCCCACCCCCGGACACCACTAAAAAAGAACAAGGGAAAAAAAACAGTATGTAGCAAATACTGATGAAATTATGGGAGAAACTGGTATGCCTGTACATTGTTAGTGGGAAGGTAAACTGGTGCACACACTTTGGAAAAGTTCAGTAACTCCTTAAAATTTTAAATATATACCACATGACCCAGCAATACCATAAATATAAATACAACTATAAATATTATATAAATATAAATATAAATATATATATAAATATAAATATAAACATAAACATAAATATAAATACATAAATACATGGATATATACCCAAAGGAAGCGAAAATGGGTATTCAAGTATTTGTACACCAGTGTTCAATACCAGATCTATTCACAATAACCAAGAGGAGGAAGTATACTAAATGTCCATCAATACATCAACAAATAAACAAAATGTGGTACAAATATATTCATTATAAAGGAATAATAAAGGGTTAACCTCAAAAACATGCTAAGGGAAAGAAACCAGACCAAAGATCACATATTGCACAATTCCAGTTATATGAAATATCCATGAGTAAATCCATAGAGATGAAAAGCAGACTGGTGTTTGCCAAGGATAGCTCGGAGAGAGGAATGGGGAGTTCTGCTAAATGGATACAGATTTTTCTTTTTATGTTACAAAATGTACTGGAATTTAATAAAGGTGGCTTGACACCAGTGTGAATGTACTAAATGCCACTGAATTTTATGTTTTAAAATGGTTAACTTCGGGGTGCCTGGGTGGCTCAGTGGGTTAAAGCCTCTGCTCAGGTCATGATCCCAGGGTCCTGGGACAGAGCCCCACAGAGCCCCACATTCAGCTCTCTGCTCGGTAGGGAGCCTGCTCCCCCCACCCCCCCCACCTGCCTCTCTGCCTACTTGTGATCTCTGTCAAATAAATAAATATTTTTAAAAAATGGTTAACTTCATGTAATATTACTTTTATTTCAATAAAATAAGTAAGAGTGCTGTATTATAACCCCCTGAATAAAACACCATCAATCCAGATATAAAAGCATACATACACTGAAAAGTTAAAGGAAGAGGTGGTTATTTATACAATTTATAAGCACCTCCTACACCCCCAAGATAAAAAGAAAAACCACTTATTACAATTTTGCAGTGAAACAGCCAGGCAAATACCCTGGGAAATCCTTAATGAACAAATCAAAGTGAACATCATTAGTTACAGAACAAACTGAAATCATGTGCCAAATGACAGAACGCGATAAGCAAAGAGAGCACTGCTTTACTTCTGTAATATTCTAACCAAAGATGCATAACCCAAAGCAGCACAGCCTGTCTGAACATGAGAAATGCCAATTAGAGAGACATTATACCACAATAACTGGCCCATAATCTTCACCCATCAGGTTATAAAGGGAAAGTCAGTTTTAAAAAATGATCAGTCTATAACACATGCTCATCCTAAATCTTCTATGAGTCACATTTTATCTTTTGAAAACTATATGACATTTTGTTCCATTGAATTTTGTTTTCATTGCTGTAATACCGTAATGAAACTCTATTAATACTTAGTAGACACAGGGGCGCCTGTGTGGCTCAGTCGTTAAGCATCTGCCTTCGGCTCAGGTCATGATCCCAGGGTCCTGGGATCAAGCTGCACCCCACCCATCAAGCTCCCTGCCCAGCGGGAAGCCTGCTCCTCCCTCTCCCGCTGTGTCTCTGTTAAATAAATAAATAAAAACCTTTTTAAAAGAGTATTTAGTAGACATGTAATAACTGCTAAGGGATTTACAGACTTTCCTAATAAAAAGTAAAAGAAGCCCCTCCCCTGTAGATTCTGATTCCACAGGTCTTAAACAAGACCTAAAATTGTTTTTATTTTTCTTTAAGATTTTATTTATTTGATAGAGACACAGTGAGGGGGGAACACAAGCAGGGGAGGGGGAGAGGAAGGAGCAGAGAGCCTGATGTGGGGCTCCATCCCAGGACCCTGGATCATGACCTGAGCCGAAGGCAGATGCTTAATGACTGAGCCACTCAGGTGCCCCTACAATTCTGTTTTAAACCAGCACTTAAAGTGATGATCAGGGGCGCCTGGGTGGCTCAGTGGGTTAAAGCCTCTGCCTTAAGCTCGGGTCATGATCCCGGAGTCCTGGGATCGAGCTGCACATGGGGCTCTCTGCGCAGCAGGGAGCCTGCTTCCTCCTCACTCTCGCTCTGCCTGCCTCTCTGCCTACTTGTGATCTCTGTCAAATAAATAAAATCTTTAAAAAAAAAAAAAAAGTGATGATCATCAGGAAAGGGTGGTAAATACTGCAATAAACATCAATTAAAAAAACCCTTGCCTAAGGAACATGGCCTCTAAAGGAAAATATTCTTTTTTTTTTTTTTTTTAAGGAAAATATTCTATTGCTTGGCTATTTGTTTACTGTTTGGACCATGAAACAAGGTCCAGTATCGTCTGTTATCAATATACTTAAAATTATAGATTAGACAAATATAACACTGGAGCGCCTGGGTGGCTCAGTGGTTAAGTGTCTGCCTTCTGCTCAGATCATGACCCCGGGATCCTGGGATTGAGCCCCCAATCCGGCTCCCTGCTCAGCGGGAAAACTTGCTTCTCCCTCTCCCTCTGCTTGTGTCCCCTCTCTCACTGTCTCTGTCAAATAAATAAAATCTTTTAAAATATATATATGTGTGTGTGTATATATATATAACATTAATAAATTTCACAAGAAATCAAGATTATTATAAATTTCCATCCTTTAAGTTTCATCTTCATGTTTAACCTGGAATTTTCGTAGACCATTTTCCTCCTCAGTTTACCCTTTTCTAAAAAATATTTATTTATGGGGCACGTGGGTAGTTCAGTCATTAAGCGTCTGTTCTGCTCAGGTCATGGATCAAGCCCCACACCCTGCTCCCTGTTCAGCAGGAAGCCTGCTTCTCCCTCTACCACTCCCCTTGCTTGTGCTCCATCTCTAGCTGTCTCTCCCTCTGTGTGTCAAATAAATAAACAAATAAAATCTTTTAAAAATATGTATTTATTTGAGAGAGAAACCATGAGAGCAAGTACAAGAGCAAATGGGGGAAGGGCAGAGGGAGAGAATCACAAGCAGACTCCCAGCTGAGTGCAGAGCCTGACAAGAGACTCAATCCCAGGACCCTAAGATCATGACCTGAGCCAAAATCAAGAGTGGGATGCTTAAACAACTGAGTCACACAGGCGCCCCCTCAGTTTACCTCTTAAAATTGTTCAAAGCCTGTCCATGCTTTGCTTACCAAAAAAAAAAAAAAAAAGAACTGTGATCGTTAAACTGTTACATATAAAAATTGCTATGTTCACCCTCAAAAAAGAATTTTAAAGAGAAAAAAGCATTACTGGAAAAAAGATGCTTCTAATTCTCAAATTTCTAGACTATGGTAAAATACACAAGGTAACTCAAGAGCTGTGAAACTTAAAATGAACAGACTTAATTTTCATGTAAAATTCACTACCAAAAAATATAAACCCTACTCTATAAACAAATTTTTACTCAATGAGCTTCTCTTTCCTTATAAAACTGAACTAGGTTAAGTCATCCCTGAAATTTTTTTCTAATTCAGCTTATGAGAGACCCTTTTTCTTGTAAGGGTTGGTAACGGCACATTTTAATTAAGAATTATACTGCAGGGGCGCCTGGGTGGCTCCGGGGGTTAAAGCCTCTGCATTCGGCTCAGGTCATGATCCCAGGGTCCTGGGATCAAGCCCCGAATCCGGCTCTCTGCGCAGCAGGGAGCCTGCTTCCTCCTCTCTCTCTGCCTGCCTCTGTGCCTACTTGTGATCTCTCTCTCTCTGTCAAATAAATCAATAAATCTTAAAAAAAAAAAATTATACTGCAAACAAATTGGGCTCAACTGGAATAAAACTGAATTCAAATAAACTTCATTAACCCAATAGCCAATGTGGTCAAAGCAAAGTGCTAAACAGTGAAGATTCTTAAAAGGCTCAAAAGGCAGTCCCCCTAGAAGAACATTCTAAGAGAGTTAATAATTGTTAAAAAGAAAAAGAAAAAAGGTGCACCTTCAAATCCATTATCAGAAAAGTTGAGGGATAAGCAAATTATTTATCTGAAGTATTTACCAAGAGAAAAATACCAAAGTTACAAGGGTTCAAAAGAGGTAAACAGAAACACTTAAAATAAGAACAAAAGATATACTGGGATCAGCTTAAACATGTTCTCTGAAAAGGGGGCAGATTCACCAGAGATAAGTAATTTTCCCCTAAGCTACACAGCCAGTAATGCCAAGACCTGGACAGAAAGAACTCTAGATCCTTCTGCCTCAAAAGCCATGTTCTTCTGTTCACTATCAGTTATCTCTCATGTGCTCCCACACAAATTACTGAACTCATTCTCCTGCTCTGCCCTGCTCCCACCTCCAAATGCCATCACCCCCCCAAATATATTTCAGAAAGTAACCAAAGTAACTTATCTTCAAGTTTCATTTTACTTTATAAACTTATGAAAATTCTCCTTCCCATAAAGAAACAATTCTGATATATTAGTTTTCTGAATGACAGAATTCATCAACAAACATTTATGGAGCAACTACTCTAAGCCAGCACTTCAATTCTCCTCCACAAGAATGTATACTATTATGAAGGAACAGAGGGAGGAAGAAACTAAAGAAAGTTTCTTTCTTTAGTTTAGCTCATTTTTCCTGGTACCAGAAGTGGCAATTACAGGTTTAAAAAAAAAAAAAAAAAGCTGCAATTAATGGTAAGGATTATCCTCAAACTACCAAGATGTGAAATGCAGCAGACTAAATTATGGTAATATCAAATTAATTCCATAATTGGTTATAGTATGCTGAAACTCCACATTAAATTTATTTACAAAGAGCAGGAGAAATCCTGAATTTGAGGACTGAAAGGAACAGAAAATCATTAACAAAACTTAACTGTAAGAAAGAGAAAATGTGGGAAAAAATTTTATTATCACAGAAAGGGGAAGGAAGGCCTTTCTAAGTTGACACACAAAACAAATGATAAAAACATATTTATATCGCAATTGTAAGCACAAACACAAAAAGCATTCTACATGACAAAATTCACAACCAAGGTCAGAGAAAACAACATGAGGGAAATGCTTATCACAAACAGCACATACAAAGGATTGACTTCCCTTTATACATCAAACGTTGCTACATATCAAGAGAAAAAAGAACTTAAAAAAATCACATACAGAGTTGACAGAAAAGGGTCTTACATATGAATATTTTCATTCTAATTCAAAAGAAAAAGGCAAAATGCCCAAGAAAAAAGGTCTGATACCACATTAATGCTAAACTGTTAAGTTGGTATACCTCTATGGAGAGCAATTTAGCACAGCTCTCAAAATTACACTCAGAAATTAATTCCACTTAGAAGAATGGAGGCCTAGGTGGCTCAGACAGTTAAGGGCCTGCCTTTGGCTCAAGGCATGATCCCAGGGCCCTGGAAGAGAATCCCACATCCAGCTCCTCACTCAGAGGGAGCCTGCTTCTCCCTTTGCTTGTGCTGGCGCCTCTCTCTCACAAATAAGCAAATAAGATCTCTTAAAAACAAAAAAGAGAATGTACCCCCACATTTATAAGGATACTAGCATTGTTTCCAACAGTTAAAAGTAAACAAAAGAAAAGAAAAACAAAGCACAGCAAAAGAGATCTGGTTAATTAGACAGTAAGCCACCAATATAAAAAGAATAGGGAAGCTTTACATATATAAACATGGAATAACCTTCCAAGGTATGTCCTTAAGTAAAAAAGCTATAGAGTAAGGTGGACCTCATGTAACTACTTATATTAAAAAGAATATAATGTGCTTATATATATATAAGGTCCCTCCAGAAAAATACATAAACTAAGAGTGATTTCTTCAGCTAAGAACTACAGCTGAGAAACAGGCATGAGAGGTGACTATTTTCTAAAAACCCTTGTACTTCTTGTAATTTGCACTGGGTACATGTATTCAAAGTAATTTTAAATCCTCTTTACTCTGACTCAACTTTATCATTTCTTGAATCCTGTAACATTACCCATCTTTTTCTGAAGTCAAGTAACACTAAAAGGCAGCATCCCAAAAGCAGCAAACAAGCTTCAACAAATGAATTTAGAAAATGTGCCTAACACTATGAACTAGTCATTTCACAAAACAGTTCAAAGACAGGATCCTTGATTTGAAATGCAAGATTTGGAAATTCAAGTACCTTAGCTTTTTGATTATGAAGACAAAAGCCTAAAATATATACTGAATACATAAACATGCATACACAAACACACACGTACTATTAACTAGGCAATTTGTTTAGGGCTTTGGCATAATTTTTTCTTCAAAAAACAAAACAAAACAGAACACTAGGTTTTTATACAGGGGCACCTGGGTGGCTCAGTTGGTTAAGTGTTTGACTTCGGCTCAGGTCATGATCTCTCAGTCTTGGGATCAAGCAAGCCCTGCATCAGGCCCCCAACTCAGTGGGGGAGTCTGCATTCTCCCTCTCACTCTGCCCCTCCCACTGCTCACGCGCATGCATGCACGTGTGCTCTCTCTCAAATTTTTAAAAATCTTAAAAAAAAAAAAAAACAGTGGTTTTTATATAGATGTGAAACACATTTTAAAGTTCCCAATGTCAGAGTACTCATCAGTATTAAGTGAAGCTCTTGACCATTAAACACATACACAATTACTGTAAATTAACAGAGAATACGTTAGGGTAGATATCTTACCTTTTACAAAAAACAAATTTTTTTTAAAGATTTTATTTATTTGTTAGAGAGAGTGAGAGAGAGCGCGCGCACAGGCAGACAGAGTGGCAGGCAGAGGCAAAGGGAGAAGCAGGCTCCCTGCCAAGCAAGGAGCCCGATGTGGAACTCGATCCCAGGACGCTGGGATCACGACCTGAGCCGAAGGCAGCTGCTTAACCAACTGAGCCACCCAGGTGTCCCACCTTTTACAAAATTTTAGCCTTAATAACAACTATTTAGGTCATTCTCTAAATTCTGAGAATACTTTAGGGTAGATATCTTACCTTTTACAAAATTTTAGCCTTAATAACAACTATTTAGGTCATTCTCTAAATTCTGAGTCTGAGTTTTAGTTTCACATGTTAGGCACTGCCCTGACCTACAGCTGTAACAAACCTTACACAAAATACAGATCTTAGTCTCTCAAACACAGAAGAAACACATTCTCCCAAACAGTTTTAGCTACCAATGCAATCATAACTTACTTTCTACTAACCTAAGCCAACTCTGTCCCCAAAAGACTCCGCCCTCTCATCAAACTGTCCTTGAAGGTCCTAATTTAAAGGACTAACTTGAAAACGTTTTCACTCACATTTTCCCATTTCCACAATGTCCCTATAAGAACTCATTTTAATGGAAGAGACCAAAGAGTAATTCCTGTGAAAAATCTGAAAACTACCAGTTGACTTAGAGGGGGAAAAAAAGGCAACTAAGTTGCATATGGAAAGTCCTTAAGACATCTCACTATCAGGGGAATGCATTTTTCAAGTAGTTTTCAACCAAGCTAGTAGTGTTCCATGAAACAATTATTTCATCACTCACTGTAACAGCCTCAAGTAGCATCCTTGTACAGCTTTAGTAAATAAGGCCCCTTGTAAGAAACCTTTAACATGCTTTTTTTAATATATTATTTATTTATTTGACTGACAGATCACAATAGGCCGAGAGGCAGGCAGAGAGAGAGAGAGGGGGAAGCGGGCTCCCTGCTGAGCAGAGAGCCCCGATGCAGGGCTCGATCCCAGGACCCTGGGATCATGACCTGAGCGGAAGGCAGAGGCTTAACCCACTGAGCCACTCAGGTGCCCCTCACATGCTCTTCTTAAAAAGAACCAAATCAAGATCAGACTGAGAAAATTTTTAATACCAAAAATAACTGAAAATCTGTAGGCACAAATCTCCTTTGTATCTTTGAGGAGTAAAGATTATGTCTCCTCTTCCAAAAAAAAAAAAATTAGTTAATATAAATGAATTCTCATGGCCTTTCTCATTTCTGAAAAAGAGGAGCCAAAAATCCTATTTGCTCACTTATTTCGAAGTTACTCCTTGAAACCTCAAGTGTGTTTCATCTTTTTAAACCTGAGAGGACAATTTCACTAGGTTTTAATCCCTCCGACTCAACAGTTCAAACTAGGAAGCATTTTTATTTAAGATTATTTTTTAAGTAATCTCCACATCCAACATGGGGCTCAATCTCACAACCCTAAGATCAACAGTCAACACACTCCCTAGTGACTGAGCCAGCCAGGCACCCCTAGGGAATTTTTTTTTCCAGATTTATTTATTTGACAAAGAGAGACACAGTGAAGAGAGGGAACACAAGCAGAGGGAGTGGAAGAGGGAGAAGCAGGGTTTCTGCTGAGCAGGCAGCCAGATTTGGGGCTCCATCCCAGAACTCTGGGATCATGACCCCAGCCAAGCTGAAGGCAGATGCCTAATGACTAAGCCACCCAGGCGCCTCCTATGGAACATTTTTAAAGGCAAGCCCTTATCAGTCCCTTCAGGATGCTTACAGCAAATCCAAAACCAGTCTTTATAATCTAGCAACCAGACTAGAAGCCCATATAACAAATTATTTAAGTCTAGGCAGATAAAACAGCTTCTAAATAATCTGACAACAAATCAACTAGGCTATAAATAATCCCCTAACAAATTTCTCCTAGTCCCCAAACACTTAAACCACAGTTCTATAATAAAAATACCAACTGCACATACTCAATTCTGGGGGAAAAATAAGTCAACCTAAATTATCTAAGATGTTAATTATTTTACTCTACAAGTAAGTGTGCTAAGGATATAACAAATAAATGAGACAAGGTCCCCTGCCCTCAGAAGACTATGGGATAAGTAAGAGTGAAAATAAGCCAAATAATTAGAGACTGTGCATTGAAAGAAATAAACAGGATAAACCATTAAGAGAAACCAAAGGGTACAGGAAGGAGGGCTGCCCACTTTACACAGAATGGTTAGAGAGTTATCTAGAATCTAACACATAAACTAAAACTAAGCCAACAAAGGGAAAGAATAAGCAAGCATAAAGGCCCTAAGACAGGAAGGAAAATGGCCAGTGTGTTGAAGGAAGAGAAAAAGGGCCCTTAAAGGCAAATGGTCTAAGAAGAAATGGAGGGAGCAAACAATTCTTACAGGGTAGAGTCTGCATGTTATTCTTAGGTCCAGTGGGAACACCCTCCTCTGTGAATAATAAACTACAGGGGTGCAAGAATGGCAGAGAAACAAAGTTATAAGGCTACAGCAATAGAGAAGATGGTGGCTTGGACAAATACAATGGCAGTGGAATAAAAAAGGACTTATTTCAAATAGATTTGCTTAATGTTTAAACAGGAGGAAAAGTAGAAATCAAAGGTGATTTCCAAGTTTTTTAGCTGGAACAGATGAACTGTGTTGCCATTTACTAAACAAGGAAAGAATGGAGACAATACGGAGCTACAAGACTCAAAAAGTGCAGTTTGGGATGTATTAAATTTGTAAAATAAGTGAAGAGGCCAAGAAGGCCGTTAAATTACAGGAGTAGAATATGGGAAAGAGATGTGGACTGCAGATTTAAATTTGAGATCATCTGCACATAATAAACTATGGTACCATTTCCCAGGTTACATAAATATTACCTCAGAAAAATATAATGCATTCTGTTTTCATCAACTTTAAACATATTATAAAATGCAATCTAAATATATCTGATTGGGATGCCTTGGTGGCTCAGCTGGTTAAGCATTTATCTGCCTTCAGCTCAGGTCATGATCCCAGGGTCCTGGGATTGAGCCCCATGTCCTCACATTGTCTGCTTCTCCTTCTGTCTTTCCCATCATCCTTCATTCTCTCTCTCTCATAAATAAAATCTTTTTAAGAATAATAAATAAATAGAACTGGTTTGTTTAGTTCTATCCTTTCAATTTACATTTACCTATGCTCCCACTCCAGTCTTATCCCTCCTGGTTGATCATAATGACCCTCAACCACTACTATCTATGGGAGGCAGCCGTAACAATACTGCTAAATAGAGTCTGTATCATTTTACAATCTCAAAGCATTCAGCACTTGTTATTTAACTTGAGTCTACTGATAACCTTGTGAAGCAAGAAAAGAACCAGTTTTATTAGGGCAGGAAATAAAAGCCTTATAAAGGCTCTTATAAAGGCTGCCCTGGCCATCATCAAATAGCTATTATTTACTAGAAGGGATGAAACCACAATTCAAATTTAAGAACTCTATTTACTCTGCATTCACAGGACAGAGCAAACCAAGTAGAGTTCAGGAATCTTACATTTTTGCCTCCTTTGCTACTAAACACTCAGCACAAATGAAACAGCAGACATACAGTAGGCATGAAAATATCTACTGAGGCAATGAACACCTTCTCTAGCAGACTAACACTCAAGAAATCCCAGAACCTCTGGTGAATCCAAGTTTTAAAAAGTCAATTAAGGGGACGCCTGGGTGGCTCAGTTGGTTAAGCAGCTGCCTTCGGCTCAGGTCATGATCCCAGCGTCCTGGGATCAAGTCCCACATCGGGCTCCTTGCTCGGCAGGGAGCCTGCTTCTCCCTCTGCCTCTGCCTGCCTCTCTGTCTGCCGGTGTGCGCACGCGCGCGCTCTCTAACAAATAAAAAAAATTTAAAAATTTTTTTTAAAAAGTCAATTAAGTTGATAGTCTGTATCCTCCTTTCTCACCTCCAACACAGAAATATTGTTATTTATTTCAAAATTTGTTCAAGTATAAATTAGATAATACTAACACCTCAAGCCACACAGACTGCCCTATCAATTCAAGATGCCATTATTTTGCAACAGGTCTTACTCTGCAGGCCCATAAAAACAATTTCTTTTAGTCCACATTTCCTATAAAAGATGTTTTAGGGGCGCCTAGGTGGCTCAGTCGTTAAGCGTCTGCCTTTAGCTCAGGTCATGATCCCAGCGTCCTGGGATCAAGCCCCACATCGGGCTGCTTGCTCAGTGGGAAGCCTGCTTCTCCCTCTCTCAGTCCCCCTGCTTGTGTTCCCGCTCTTTAAAAAAAAAAAAAAAAAAAAGATGTTTTAAAAAACGAAAGAGGTCATCAGGATTCTATTTTATTTTATTTTTTAGAGTTTATTCATCTATTTGAGAGAGAGAGAGAATGAGAGAGAGAGCAGGAGAGGAGAGAGGTCAGCGGGAGAAGCAGACTCCCTGCCAAGCAGGGAGCCTGATGCGGGACCCAATCCCGGGACTCCAGGATCAAGACCTGAGCCTGAAGGCAGTCACTTAACCAAATGAGCCACCCAGGCACCCCGGTCAACAGGATTTTAAAATAAAGCAGGAAAAAGTCAAACACTAGTATCCATATTTATCAACTACAGACTTAACATATATAGCAATGACAGTAAGTACACCAGTAGTTCCACATATACAGGCAACCGATTTTCAACAGACGTTATTTTGAAGTGACTGAAGGGGTAACAAAGCTTTCTCAACAATAACTGGAACAACTGGACGTTGTCTACAATATTAAAAAAAAGAGAGAAAAAGAAAACCTCAAACCTTTGCTCACACCACACACACACAAAAAAAATCATCATTCAAAATGCATCACAGACCCAAAAGTATAAGCTAAACTGCAAAATTTCTATTGGAAAAGAAGAGAAGATCCTGTGACCTTGGGTCAAGGAAAGATTTCTTAGGACACACAAGAAAAACCAATTTTACTTCAAACTTTGAAATACCTATTCTTCAAAATACACTATTAAGAAAATGATGGCAGGGCGCCTGGGTGTCTCAGTCAGTTAAGCTGCCTTCTGCTCAGGGCTTGATTCCAGAGTCTTCCCATCAAATCAAGTCCAAGTTCTGGCTTCCTGCTCAGCAGGGGGTCTTGCTCCCTCTCCGTCTGCCCCTGCCCCATGCTAGTGCACACTCTCTTAAATAAAATCTTAAGACTTAAGAAAGAAAATGATGGCAAAACACAGACTAAGAGAAATTATGTGTAAAACATGTACCTCATATACATGTATCCAAAATACATAAATAATTCTTACAACTCAACAAGACAATCTCATCTTTTTTAAATGGGCAAAAGATCTGGACACCACCAAAACACATCATTATGGAAATAAATTAAAACCACAATGCAGGGGCGCCTGGGTGATTCAGTGGGTTAAAGTCTCTGCCTTCAGCTCAGGTCATGATCCTGGGGTCCTGAGATCAAGCCCTGCATCTGGCTCTCTGTTCAGCATGGAGCCTGCTTCCTCCTCTCTCTCTCTGCCTGCCTCTCTGCCTATTTGTGCTCTGTCAAATAAATAAAATCTTTTAAAAAACAAAAACAAAAACCCACAATGCAAATTCAAACTATATACTCACTCCACAGATAAAATTGAAAGACACCAAATACTGGCAAGAATGCAGAACTATGTAACATATATTGCAGTGCAAATGCAAATGGTTTAGCACTCTGTTAACAGACACTGGTAAGTTTTTAGCAGTCAAATACACAAAATTCATACGACCCTGCAATCACATTGTTGGGTAATTTTCCCAAGAGAAAGGAAAACCCTTCTCCTCATCAAATCCAATATGCAAATGTTCACACAAACTCTATTCACAATAGTCAAACACTGGAAACAATCCAAATGTCTAGCAACCAGAGAATGGATAAACATTTATTGTGTATCCACACAAGAGAATACCACTTAGCCATAAAAAATATGGATTTTAATACATGCAATAACATGAATGAAAGAAGTCAGAAACAAATGTATACACTGTTTAGTCCCTCTGTATGAAATTCTGGAAAACAATTCACAACACAAAAGAAAAGAAAAACAAACTGTTGGTTTCTACAGAATAGGGGTGAGGGATGAGGACAGTCTGTAAAGGACAATAGGGTAACTTTCTGGGTGATGTAAACGTTCCATATTCTCAGGTGGTGGGATTATACAACTGATTTGTTTTTAAAAAGCCTTCTAACTATACACTTAAAGAGTGAATTTACTGTATGTAAATTATACCTCAATATACCTAGTTTAAAAATGGGTTTGCAGGGGCACCTGGGTGGCTCAGTGGGTTAAAGCCTCTGCCTTAGGCTGAGGTCATGATCCCAGGGTCCTGGGATCGAGCCCCGCATCAGGCTCACTGCTCAGGAGGGGGCCTGCTTCTCCCTCTCTCTCAGCCTGCCTCTCTGCCTACTTGTGATCTCTCTGTCAAATAAATAAAATCTTTAAAAAAAAAAGAACAGGCACACATTCATAAAAACTACTAAAATGTTAATTTTATGTTTAAAGATTTTATTTATTTATGTCAGAGAGCAGGAGCGAGCACAGGCAGAGAGAGTGGCAGGCAGAGGCAGAGGGAGAAGCAGGCTCCCTGCTGAGCGAGGAGCCCGATGTAGGACTCGATCCCAGGACGCTGGGATCATGACCTGAGTCGAAGGCAGCTGCTTAACCAACTGAGCCACCCAGGCGTCCCTAAAATGTTAATTTTTGTTATAAAAACATACAGTTAATAGTGTTTCCCTATATTACTTTGACCCTAAATTTATATTCTCTACTCTGAGGAATTATAAAGTAATCCCTCATTTTTCTACTTTCAGGACCTAGTCCACCAATCCAAACTGAATACTGATTTTTACCTTCAATTCATGGTAGAGAAAAACTGGTAATTACTTTTCTTTTGATCATTTCTACAAGTACCAAATACTGTCACTACACTATATGATAGCTTTAATGTTGGCTAACTGCCCATTCAACTGAAATGGCAGCTAGTATTAGAAAGATAAATGAAACATACTCTAACCGATATATTATTAATCCACCTGACAGACTTTTCTTCCTAAAAGGACAGAAATACTTCCTAAAAGGACAGTCACTTGTTTCTTTTAAGAAGGCCAAATAGAGAGTATTTTGGAAATCTGTGAGATGTTTTGGAAACATTAGTATTCTAGAACTGTCACATCTGTGCTACTACATATTAAAATTCATTATTGTAACCATCTTATCTTTTTCACTTTAGGAGCATATTAATATGATCTTATGTGCATAAAATTTTATGTCAGCTTAATAAGGGGACTTTTCATTATTTTTTTTTAAGATTTTATTTATTTATCTGACAGCGATCACAAGTAGGCAGAGGGGCAGGCAGAGAGAGAGGGAAGGAAGCAGGCTCCCTGCTGAGCAGAGAGCTCGATCCCAGGACCCTGGAATCATGACCTGAGCCGAAGGCAGAGGCCTTAACCCACTGAGCCATCCAGGTGCCCCTAAAGGGGACTTTTAAAAGTACTTGTTATAAAAGTTCTATGGATCTGATTGGATTCTGTACCACTGTCTACAGAACTATGCTGTCTAATATGGCAGCTAGTAGCCACATGCTACTGTTTAAATTTACATTAAAATTTAACTTAAAATTCACTTCCTCATCTGCACTAGCCACACTTCAAATAAGGACATAAGTCTAGCAATTACCATACTGAACAGTGAAAATATAGAATGCTTCCCTCATTTCACAAAGTTCAACTGGACACTTACACCAGAATAAGATCTACTTAGAACACTATAAAAATTAACTGTAAGGGGAGCCTGGGTGGCTCAGTGGGTTGAAGCCGCTGCCTTCGGCTCGGGTCATGATTCCAGGGTCGTGGGATCGAGCCCCGCATCGGGCTCTCTGCTCTGCAGACAGCCTGCTTCCTCCTCTCTCTCTCTGCATCTCTGCCTACTTGTGATCTCTGTCAAATAAATAAATAAAATCTTAAAAAAAAATTAACTGTAAAAAAAGAATACAAGTAAGCGAAATTCAAATCCCAATTCTGTCACTTACTGATGACCTTAGATAAATTAATCTCCAAGATTCTTAAAAATCACTAAATGGAAATAGCACTTATTTCACATGGCAACTGGGAAAAGCAATTCCTAATCTAAAATACTGTGAACAGTGGTTATTAAATGATCCAAAAGGAAGATATTCCTGAATGGGAATAAACCCATGTTAACAATATATTATTTTTTTTAAAAAGTCACAACTGTATCTCACTAAGGAAAAGAAAAATTTAGTAGCTAGCTAAGAATAAAAGAAGTTACCTTCTCAGTCCTGAAACAGAGTATGCTTTCTTTACACTTTCCTCATAAAAACTTTAAAGCCATAAAGCCATAGAGCCATAGTTAGAAGTCTAGGCTCTGGATATACGGAATATGTAGGTTCAGAAATACCACTTACTAGTTTTAAGTGGTAACTTAAGCCTTGGTGACTTAAATCTCTGTGCTTTCATCTTCTCATTTGTAAATAAGAACAATAAGACATTCCCACCCACACAAACTATCAGGATTAAAGTAGTTAATTTAGGGGCACCTGGGTGGCTCAGTGGGTTAAAGCCTCTGCCTTCAGCTTAGGTCAAGATCCCAGGGTCCTGAAATAGAGCCCCACATCAGGCTCTCTGCTCAGCAGGGAGCCTGCTTCCCACCCCCCCACCTGCCTCTCAGCCTACTTGTGCTCTCTCTGTCAAATAAATAAATAAAATCTTTAAAAAAAAAAAAAAAGGAGCTAATTCACTTAAAGGGCTTAAACAGCCGGCAATGTGGTAAGCATTGATAAATAACGGTTATCAAAATTGAGTCATCGCGACAGGTGCTGATTTCCAGAATATATCAAGAACTCCTAAAACTCAAATTTATAAATGGTTCAAGACCTTATATACACCTTTCTTCAGAGAGATAAAATGGCCAATAAACAAGAAGACATCAGTAATCATTAGAGAAACGCAAATCAAACCCACAAATGAGATACCACTTCATAACCACTAGGATGGCTACTACCAAAAACATCGAAAACAACAAATGTCACAAAGAATATGGAGAAAATGGAACCCATGTGCACTGCTGGTAGAAATAAAAAATAGTGCAGCCTCAACAGAAAACAGTATGGTGATTCCTCAAGGAATTAAAAATAGAATTACCATATGAACCAGCAATTCCACTTCTGGTATATACCCAAAAGAACTAAAAGGAGGAATTAAAAAAAAAAAGGCAGGAATCCAAACAAGTATTTGTACACCCAAGTTCACAGCAGCATTAGTCATCATCTCAGAAAGGTAAATATAACCAAAATGTCACTTAACAGATAAATGGATAAACAAAATATGATACATACACACAATGGATTATTCTTTTGTCTCAAAAAGGAAGGAAACTGGGACGCCTGGGTGGCTCAGTTGGTTAAGCGGCTGCCTTCGGCTCAGGTCATGATTCCAGCGTCCTGGGATCGAGTCCCACATCGGGCTCCTTGCTCAGCAGGGAGCCTGCTTCTCCCTCTGCCTCTGCCTGCCACTCTGTCTGCCTGTGCTTGCTCTCTCTCTCTGTCAAATAAATAAATAAAATCTTTAAAAAAAAAAAAAGGAAGGAAACTAATTCCACCACATGGGTGAACCTCGAGGACATTATGCAAGGTGCAATAAACCAGTTACAAAACAACTAATACTGCCCAATTCCACTTCTACTAAGTACCTACATCAGAAATTCATAGAAATACAAAGTAGAATAGTGATTGCCAGGGGCGAGGGAGGCCGGAAATGTAAAGTTAATGGTTAATGGGTAAAGAGTTTCAGCTTGGGAAGATGAAAAGTTCTGGAACTGAAAGGTAGTGATGAATGCACAGCAATGTGAATGTACTCAATACCACTTAAATATACACTCAAAAATGACTAAAATTTTAAATTTTATGGGGTTTTTTTCTGCCATGATAAATTTCCCTCATTACAGTGATTGGAAGATTAGTATGAAAGGGGAAACAAACCTTATCTCCAAAGCTCAGGCTGTGACTATAAATGTACAAAGATTTAAATCTGAATTTATATAAATTTAGAATATACTTTCTTCTCTAAAGTTGTAACAGCCCAACCTAACTGCAGAGTGAAGACTGGCTAATTCTAATTATGCTGATAACTACTGGTTGGGAAAGATTTCCTACTGTGGTTTTTTGTGAATATGTCCACAAATTCTTTTGAGAAAAGACAAAACCTAACTAACACTCCCTTGGTTTCGGGCTAGACTTAATGACTTGCTTGGAACAAAAAGAATGTGGCAGAAATGACTTCTGGAACAGGTCATAACAGATATACTGGCTTCCACCTATCTCTGAGATCACTTGCTCTAGGAACTGCAGCTGCCACATTTTATTTAAAGAAACTCGAGGAGGGGCACCTGGCTGGCTCGGTGAATGCAACTCTTGATCTTGGGGTTTTGTGTTCGAGCCCCAAGTTGAGTGTACAGATTACTAAAACAAACAAAACCCAAGGAGTTGAAAGGAGATCCACATGTAGTAAGGAACTATGTCCTCCAGACAGCCAACATCAACTGCTTCCAGGCCAATGAGTAGTACACCACCTTGGAAAAAGATCCTCCAGCCCCAATCAAGCCTTCAAATTTCAGTAGCTCTGATACCGTATCAGAGACTTTACAGAAGACCTAGAGGGAGCCAAAACCACTCCGGTAAACTGCTGCCCAACTTCTGACCCACAGATATCATGTGAGATAACTACTATTACTTTTTTTAAACTCACTCATTAAGAGAGTATTTATACTCATTGAAAAGCAAACTAATTTCTTTAACTAGTATGCATCTGTAAAGACAATTTTTCAGTTTAAGAATTTTTTTTTTAAGTAGGCTCCATGTGGAGCCCAACACAGGGCCTTGAACTCAACACCCTGAGACCAAGACCTGAGCCGAGGAGTGCCTGAGCGGCTCATTCAGTTAAGCATGGGACTCTTCATTTTGGCTCAGGTTATAATCTCAGGAAGGCTGTGAGTTGGAGCCCAGCAAGGAGCGTGCTTTAAAGTCTCTCTCTCCCTTGGGACACCTGAGTGGCTCAATTGCTTAAACAATTGCCTTCGGCTCAGGTCACGATCCTAGGGTCCTGGGATCTGGCACCGCAGCTGGCTCCCTACTCAGCAGGGAGCCTGCTTCTCCCTTTCCCTCTGCCACTCCATGCTTGTGTGCTCTTGCTCTCTCTCTCTCTGTCAAATAAATAAAATCTTAAAAAAAGAAGTATCTCTGCCCCCTCCCCTCTTCTGTCTCGCTCTCCCCATTAAAAAAAGAAAAAAAAAAAACCTGAGGTGCGATCAAGAGTCGGACACTTACACAGACTGAGCCATCCAGGCGTTCCTCAGTTTAAGAAATTCTTAAAGTCTATTTGCAAATTCTGAGTTTCAAAGGAAACATGACATATTTAACAATCTGAAAACTTGTTCTTGCTAAAAATAAGTATGGAAAAAAACCTTTAAAAAAGGTTTCAAAAAATATAATCTGTAAACTGAATTAAAGGGCAGAAAATTAAACACCAAAACATCATACGCACCAAGCTCTGAACAGAAAGATGACTCAAGAACAAGAAAAAAAAAATCTTTTTATACCTTGTATAAAAAGATGCAAAAACTAGCAATTACTTGAAAGGATATACAGCAAAAGCCTAACTATTCTTGTGGGTGTGGCAGCTAACAAAAAAGGGGAAAAGCAAGCAGGTAAAACTGAAAAAAATCCAACCACAAAAGATTTATCAGTAATTCTAGCATTTTTTTTTTCATGAGGCTCCTGTGCCTCCTGTGCAAAGTAATGGACCTGCTCCCCAGAAAAGTATATAAGCACCCCCAAAATGATGGATTTCGGAGAATTTTCAAACCAGTCTCCCACACCCACCTATGTAGCCCAAGAAAATTGACGTCAGGAAACCCTGACATATAAAACATTTAAAAAGGGGGAGAAGGGAGGGGCGCCTGGGTAGCTCAGTGGGTTAAAGCTCAGGTCATGATCCCAGGGTCCGGGGATCGTGCCCCACATCGGGCTCTCTGCTCAGTGCGGAGCCTGCTTCCCTTCCTCTCTCTCTGCGTGTCTCTGCCTATTTGTAATCCCTGTCTGTCAAATAAATAAATAAAATCTTTAAAAAAAAAAAAAAGATTAAAAAAAGGGGGGGGAGAAGGGGACAGGGAATACATCTCTTTCCAAACTGCTCCAAATCCACCACCCTAAGTAAGGGCTGCTGAAGGAATGAAACCCAAGAGCTATACTTTAGATTTCTCTGGCCACATGAGAGACTATGCAGAAAAAAAGACAATGCTGCTAAAAGGCAAAGAGATGAGTTAGTTCGGTACTTTCCTGATCTAGGACCAAGCTAGGATATTAAATGAAAGTGGAAGTGGGGAAAGACAGGGCATGAATGGAAGGAACAACTTCAGACTACAACAAATACTGACCTGACATGTATATATCAGAATCTCAAAATACTGGAAATCAAAATAAAACATTACACATATATTATACTTCACAATTAACCAAGAGCCTTCATATAAATTATTTCCATCAGTTTTCTGGAAAAGCCAAGACCAAAGAGATTAGGTAAATACACAAGGTCACATAGGCCCCTTTCTAGATCTTCCAAACACTAAACCAAAAATCTCCCTTCTGACTCCCAGCCATTTCCCTTTTTCTACATTGCTACCCTTACCTGGATCTAAATTGTTACCTAAAAATTTTTATCAAAAATTAAAACGGAAAAAAGGTAGTTATGTCAAAGACAATCCGGCCTGGGTTTCAGCTATATCCTCACTTGCTAACTTTACTCAGTCTAGAAGTTCCCATCCTTATTCCCTCTGTAACTCTCTAAATTCCTTAATTTTTCTTTCTTCTGCTCACTCCTATTTCCTTACTATTCCTCCCTTCCTCCATGTTTAAGTGTCAGGAACTTTAAGAACAAAAATCTATGGACTCAAAATAAAAAATCTATGGACTCATCTCAGAGAAAAAGTAAAAGTTAACAGGCATTCAGCTTCGTACCTGTGCAAAGAGGATTTAGCTTAACTTCAAGTTCCACTAGTAATCAATATTAACCAAAAAGAAGCAATATATAGAAGAAAAAACAAAAATATCAGGGATAATGCTCAAATAGGAGTTAAGGAAGTACAATTCACAAGAAAGCAGTATAGCACAGTGATTAAGAGTATGGAGCCCTCCAGTCAGAGTTGGAGATTTGGTCAAGACTTCTACCTAACCTTGGTTCTAACCAAATTACTTCCTCCCAGACTCAATCTCCCAGTATCTTAATTTTCTCACCTGTACAACTGTTAACTATAAGAGCACTTTCTTCACAGAATTATTCTAAGAGCTAAAGTATACTATGTAAAGTTCACAGCAAAATATATGACACAATCATCTATAAATATTAATTACCATGATTATGTTTAGGCCTACAGTCTAGGCATAGGAGATTCAAAAAAAATAAATAAATAAAAAGGAGTAGGGTAGATCGGAGGAAAAAAGGACCGGGAAGAGTGGGGGAGAAGCAGCCCAGTAATTCTTCCAATTACTATTGCTATCTATTTTGATGCCAAGAATATAATAAAATATTTATCAAAACATTCAAGTAAATAAATCTGTCCATGAACAATTGGTGTAAGCGAAGTTCACTAATGTTAGACTACTCAAAGATTAAAGTTAATTCTTAAAAACCTTGTCTCTGGAATTATCTTTATCCCGACATCATGGCTTTGGGTAACATCAGTAGGAATAATTTAAAGGAAAATAATCATAATGTTCTTTTCTATGAAAAAAGACCATTTATTTCCACTTCAACTTTTTTATCACATTTAAGAGGCATATTCCTAGACAAGTAACTTGAAGCCATTAAATTCAGAAATGCATATAATAGCAATCTCTCTGAAGCCAAAAGGTGGAGAATGGTCTCGCCATTTTTTTTAAATAAATCAAGGTGGATGCTCAATGAAAAGTACTACATACAGCTTTAACAGACAAAACACAAATAACCCAGTCTATTCTAACAGAGGGAATTACTTAATTCTAATCTCAATTTTAGATAGAAAATAAACATAGGGGTACCTGGGTGGCTCAGTGGGTTAAGCCTCTGCCTTCATTCAGCTCAGGTCATGGTCTCAGGGTCCTGGTATCGGGCCTGCATCGGGCTCTCTGCTCAGCAGGGAGCCTGCTTCCCCCTCTCTCTCTCTGCCTGTCTCTCTGCCTACTTGTGATCTCTCTCTCTGCGTCAAATAAATAAAATCTTAAAAAAAAAAAAAATAAACATAGCATACCTACATTCTTCTGCTCTAAGTGAGATAAATGGATTCAATAGCATAGGAAAAAAAGTTCTGTTTTGGAATAAAGGGAGAAACTGACAAGTTATAAAGCCATCATTGTAAGATGTTCAAAATTATAATCTTTTATCCAATAAAGATAATTAAATGAAATAAACTCTAATTTTCGCTACACTGATATATTCACTAATAGTGTCTAAAAAATAAATTTTAGTGGTTTTTTTTAGTAACAAACATTCTATGCCTAGGAACCACTGAAAAACTATATAATAACTAAGGGTAACTAAAAACACTACTATTCAATACTGAAAAATTTAAGTATTATTAAAACATAATCCTTGTTTTTTAAAGGATCTATTACAGCTACTACAGCAATACTTCCACCTTTTTAAAAAAGTTTTGTTTATAAACTTGATCAGCATAACCTTCCAAAAAGAAAATATGTCAAGTTATTTAAAAGAATTATGAGTTATTATGAAAATCAGGCTTAAAAACCAAGTCATACATTGTAATTTACTCTAAACTACCGAACTAAACAGCAACTCTAAACTCACTTTTTAGAAAGCCGCCTCAACTCACATTTAGAAAATAAACTGGCTAGCAAGACACATGAAATATTTATTTTTTCCTAACCTTTTTACCAGTCTATAAATCCATAAAAATTAAGATGAATACTAACAAGGATTTTCACTTCACAAGCACAAAAAAGTAAAAAATGTACTGTGTGATCTGAAATATTCTTAAACTTTAACTCTTTCTGCATTTCAATTTACTTAATGGTAGTCTTCAGACTGTTCAGGAAATTGAAGTCAAGCAGTATTATTCCAAGAAACTGAAAGGCTTCCAAACATAGAATAAACTTGACTCTCATTACAGTTACAAATGAATGTATGATTTGCTCACCATATAATACTTACAAATTCCAACAGGACTGCACAGGAAGGTGTTGGGTTTTTCTCTGTAATCTTTAAGTTTTCCAGTTTGTTTTATTTTGTATCCTCTGAAATAATATCCAAGTTCTTTGAAGATACTTAACCTATGACTATTTGACATAGAGTTACTTCAAGTCAGCTACCCATACTTCTGTTTTAAAGTTTTCATATGGCTATCTCCAGAATTAGCCAAGTTCCTTGGATTTAAGATTTTAAAGTCTTCTTTATTATTCCATGTACTTGTCACTGTTGTACTTATCCACTCCAGATGAAATATCCAATTTATCCAATTTATGAGCAAAAAAGCAAAAACAAAAAGAAAATTTCACATCTGAAGAGCATTCCTAAACATCAGCATATAGAGACACATAGCTATCTCAATACTACCATGCTGCTGGAAAACTGCAACATCTTAAATTTCCACGTAAATAAAAGATAAAACGGAAAAAACTCTGTATTCTTTCAATGTCTTCATTTAGAAAAGCTGTCCCATTGTGACATGAAAAGAGCTGAGGTCAAAAATTCCTAAAATTTTTAATAAAGGTAAAAATAAACTGCCAAGAAACTTCAGCAATATTTAAACAGTAATCTGAAACTGCCGAAACTATTCAGTACACAAATCAAACATATCTTATAGCTTTGGCTGAAAAACAACTGAAGGAAAGGGATGGGGGTAGGGGAAAGAGGCAAAAATACCACCAGCTGAAATAATTTAAACAGTTACATAATCCGTTTGAACCAAAATACTGAAGAAATGCCTGGGTCTCTTTAAGTAACTTGTAGAATTGTTCACTACTATAAATTCACTTCAGAGATGATTCTTGCCACTTTTAATAAACTTCTGGGGCAAAATTATCCAAAAACATTGTAATCCCAAAATGGCCACTTCAAATATCCGAGGCCTTTTACAGAAAACCTAGAAGATGATCTTCATATATGAGTAATTCAATCACCTGTAAAAGTTATTAAAAAAAAATTACACACTGAATTTAAATTTTGAGCTAAAAATTAACCCCCATCTTGAAGAGTCAAGTTCTGGAGAGAAACTCACTTCTACGAAATTCTACTGGGGTCTGAAAAAAGGCTCAGCCCAAGCAAGCGCCCCAAAACAGCCTACTGGATGAAAAAGACTTCAGAATAAAAGAGGGAAAGGTGGGAGATAATGTTACTGAGAACAAGGAGTGATTTCAACCGGGAAGGGGGTGCGCATATAATACAGGGGAATTACATAAACTTCCTATACTTTTCGCGTAAAAATTAAAAACTATGAAACTGGCCCACAACCTTAAAAAATATTTTCTCTATTTTCAGTTCACTGGGCCCAAAGAAAAGAACAGGCTGGTGTGGTGCCATGGAGCATTAGTAAATACAACTTAGGGGGAAAAAGGGATATAAAGAGAAAGACGCTCTCTCTCCAAATTAGAACGTCTAAATGAAAAGACACATTTTCCCCACGAAGGGTAGAAAGTAGGGAGGTGAGAAATAGGGCAAGAACATTCCTTAAACTTGCCTGAGGGTGAGACTTCCCGGCTTCTGTGGGATAAAGGTGTCGGTCCCCATTTCCTTGAATTAAGAAAACAGGTTTCTCCTAACACTGAGTGGGTGGAAGGTACCAAACCTTTCCCGTAAATCCCATTTAGAGTGTTTCTCTCCAAAACCAGAATAGTTCCCTTCAGGCCCCGCAGGACTCTGGGGTACATGGAATCATTAGACTCAACAAACAGCAAGGACCACGGACCCGGGAAAGGAAAGAGCGGGCGCGCTACTGAAGAAACAAGCGAAGGCCACAACTCGGCCTCGACTCCCTCGACCCTCTGAGAGGAGCAGTAGTGCCAAAGGAGGCGGGCGTGTGCGAGAGGCCGGAGGAAAGAAGACCCAGCACGGAAGGCGTCGGATCCGTTCTCAGCCTCCGCCAAACATCCCCCAGCCACCAAGCCCAAGCCATCCACCCCCTCCCCACAACCGCCACCCCCACTCCACCGGGGCCGAGTAAATATCTGAAGGGGCCTCTCTCAGCGCCGTCCTTCCGTCTCTCTTCTTGCTCTCCGCCACCCACCCCCCACACACACACCGCGTCCGCGGGCAGCCTTACACCTCGCGCCGCCAACGCCGCTCCCGACCCCTCAAACCCCAACGCCGACAGGGGCACCCCCCTTCTTCCCCAAGACTCCAGAGCGGAGCAGAAAGAACGGTGTTACCTTCTGCCACACCAGAGGTGCCCCTGGCCTGGGGGTGCCGCTGCGCTCGATCCCGGGAGGAGGTTTTCGGTACTTTGAATAATCCCCTTTTGCCGCTTTTCCCTCCCCCACAACCAGTCTCAGTCCCAAAATGGCGCCGACCCGATCCGCAATGTTCTGGGTCAAGTCTCGCGAGATCGTGGAAGGTGGCGAGGCGGGGAAGGAACTAGAGGGGTTGAGGATGAAGGGAGGGGAAAGGCGGGGCGAGGAGAAGGAGGAGGGAGAAAGGGTGTGGAAGAAGCGGTGCGAACGAACCTACTGGGCGGGGCAGCAGGAGGAGCGCCTCCACCAGAGAACCTTCTGGCCCAAGCAACCGCTCACGCCCCGGCCGAAAAAGCTCCGCCCTCTACGTCGGGCGGCTGGGGGGAGGGGAATAGGGCGTGGCTACGTCTAGGGGCGGAGCGTCGAAGAAGCCCCGGAGGTCGGGGCGCGTGGGGGGCGGTGGCTCCGTGCAGTGACGTCAGGAGCAGCTGGAGTCGGGGATTACCCCCTGCTGCTGACGTGAGGACGGTGAACAATCGGGAACGTTCGGTGGAAGGGGGAATTCCCCGCCGCTCCCTGAGGAGCCCCTCCTCCCGCCCCTCCCCCGCCCGGGGCCGCCCGGGAGCCTGGTATGGTGGGGCCTCTGGGAGGGTGAGAGGAAGGCTGAGCCGGGAGGCAGCAGCGCGGGCCAGAGTGGCGCGCGCCGCTGCGTCTTCCCTGGCTGGACGCTCGGAGTCGCCGCGGCGCGCTCTACTCGCCGGGTACGGCGCTCGGAGCCAGGGCGGAAGGGCGATCACATGCTCGCCAGTACACTTCCCTGCGCGGCGGGAGCGCTGGCAGTGCCGGCGCACCGCGGAACTGGGCGCCCAGAAGCAGTGGATTCATATCGTATGCAAATACGAGCGTGTCGGACGTAAATAATTCTACGCGAGGCGGGTAGCTAAAATAGACTAACTCGGTGGCAACCAAGTCCAGATTCTCAAAGGGTAAAAATGGCTACTAGATGTGATCATGCCAATCGTTTTTCTTCCTGCTACGTCTACAGGAGGTGAGAATTATTTCAACAGTGTCTCTGGCCCACGCACTCCACAGTTTTGGTGTTTTTTTCTTTTATTTTTTTAATGAATTTCATGGTATTCACAGTTCTCTAATTGCGATCGTTTTTCGCTTTGCAACCGAAGGCTCACTTTGAAACCTGTGAAGTTAGTTTTCTAAGAGGAAGAAAAGTAACCACATGTGCTTAGGGGAAAATAGGAGGTGGTGTCTCAACGAGAGAAAATCCAGTAAGTAATAAACCCGTGGCTCTCCGCACTCCCCTAAGCCACAAAGGCTTCATACACAGAAACTTTATGGTTCTTTTATATGCATTATGGGGTTTGTAGTTTAATGGACTGATTCTAAAAGCTCCCTGATAGAATGTTTGAATGTAGACTCAACAAAAATTATATCTCCCAACCTTTTTTTAGTCCGCATCAAAGAAATAGACACTTCTGGCAATTAATACCTCGCCGAGAGCAAAGAAAAGAGCATTAACACAACCTGGATGCCTTGTCTGTGCTAGACATTTTGTCGTTTTACCAGCCTAGGAAGTGGGTGTTATTTGTCGCATTTTGCAGACGAGGAAACTGGTTCAGGTTAAGTAACGTACGTAAGGTTGGTTGTGCGACATGGAATCTTGGCTGTCCATCTCAAATGGGCTGGGGTCTTAATCCACATTCTTTCCACCACACCACAGTGCTTCAGTATAAATAATTTGTGTGTTGGGACAGGACCTGCTTCTCCTTTATTTCTAAGCGTGATGTGCATTCAAGAAACAAACAAAAAATTGGTAATTTGAGTATGCACACAAATTGCGCCTTTCCAATTCCACGAGACAAGTCAAAAAATAACAAAATGGAAAAACAATTATAACATTTACAACAAACTGCTTAATATTTAATTATACGTATTCCGTTACTACTCTTAACATCTAATAATGTTCGATTTACACAATAAATATATCAAGAGCTCTTACAAATCATAAAAGATAACCATACTATGTCTTAGAAAGTCAGAGGACAAAAAAAAAAAGCTAGTCATGTGTCATGTATATGTCAGAAATTATACGAAAAGATGTAATACCTCAAGAGAAATTTTTTAAAAAATGAAAATAAAACTAATGATGAGATACTGCTTTCCCCCTATTAGACTGGCAAAGATTTTTAAAGAACCTAGATGAGAGTAGAAGGAATAAGTGTTTGCATAACCATATCAAGACTCAAAATCCATGCAGCTTTTCTGGTAGTTTGGCTTTCATTTAAGAGAAAAGTTCCTTAAGATACCCTTTGCCTATCTATTCTACTTCTTAGAATTAATTTTAATAAAATAGTGGAAAAGGTGTCCAACAATTTTAAAAACATTCATTGATATATTGCTTAAACTGCCAAAAAGAATTGACAACAACCTGAATTCCTATAAATTAAGAGACTGAGTAAATAAACTATGGTACAGCACATCTATATGTAAATATAAAGCCATTAAAAATGATGATGTATGGGGTGCCTGGGTGGCTCAGTCATTGTCTGTCTTTGGCTCAGGGCATGATCCCAGGATCTTGGGATCAAGCCCCACATGAGGCTCCCTGCTCAGTGGAAAGCCTGCTTCCTCCTCTCCCACTCCCCCTGCTTGTGTTCCTTCTCTCAGTATAAATCGCTTTGTTAAATAAATAAAATCTTTTTTTTTTTAAATGATGATGTAGGGCTACCTGAACCACTCAGTTGGTAGAGCATGTTACTGGATCTCAGGGCCACTAGCTCAAGCCCCATGTTGAAAGTAGAGATTATGTATAAATTAATAAATATCATGATGTACTTCTTGTTAAAAGAATATGGTTGGGAAGCCTGGGTGACTCAGTTGGTTGTTTGCCTTCAGCTCTGGTCATGGTTCCAGGGTCATAGAATGGAGTCCCTCATCAAGCTCCTTGCTCCTTGTCCTTGGGGAGCCTGCTTCTCCCTCTGCGGGTTGCTCCCCCTGCTTGTGCTCTCTATCTGACAGATAAATAAGATCTTAAAAAAAAAAAAAAAATGATCATATGAAATAAGCTTCACAGCATACCAATAAGAAAAATAAAACGTTATTAAAATACCTAATGTTCTATTTTTGGTTAAATAAAGCATGAATCAAAGGACAAAAATCTAACTGAATAGTTAACGAAAATGTTAACCATGCTTATTTCTAGGTGGCAGGATAATAGAGGATCTTTATTTTATTCCTTATACTTCATAAGAGACTATATTACTTTTCATTTTCTTTAAAGATTTTATTTGTTTATTTGAGAGAGCATGAGTGGAGGAGAAGGAGCAGCACACTCCCCACTGAGCAGGGACATGACCTGAGCCAAAGGCAGGCGCTTAACCCACTGAGCCATCCAGACACCCAATTTTGTTACTTTACTATCATTTCTTTTTTTTTTTTTAAGATTTTATTTATTTATTTGTCAGAGAGAGTGAGCACAGGCAGACAGAGTGGCAGGCAGAGGCAGAGGGAGAAGCAGGCTCCCTGCTGAGCAAGGAACCGGATGTGGGACTCGATCCCAGGATGCTGGGATCATGACCTGAGCCGAAGGCAGCTGCTTAACCAACTGAGCCACCCAGGCGTCCCTTTACTATCATTTCTTAAAAAGCAAACAGGGGCACCTGGGTGGCTCACTGGGTTAAGCCTCTGCCTTCGGCTCAGGTCATGATCAGGGTCCTGAGATCGAGCCCCCATCAGCTCTGCTCAGCAGGGAGTCTGCTTCCCCCTCTCCCTCTGCCTGCCTCTCTGCCTATTTGTGATCTTTCTCTCTCTGTCAAATAAATAAATAAATCTTTTTTTTTCAATGAAATAAAATAAAATAAAAAGCAAACTGAACAGGGGATGCCTGGGTGGCTCAGTCATCTAGCATCTGCCTTCAGCTCAGGTCATGATCCCAGGGTTCTGGGATGGAGTCCCACATGGGGCTCCATTGCTCTCTCTAGTGCTCAGCAGAGAGCCTGCTTCTCCCTCTGCCTGCCACTTCCCCTGTTTGTGCTGCTCTCTCTGTTTGTGATTGCTGGCTCTTTCTCTGACAAATAAATAAATAAAATATTTTTTTAAATAATAAAAACAAAAAATAAAAAGCAAACTGAACAATTAAATATAATAACCTATCTCCAACCAGCACGCTTTCTGTTATTTTATTCATATAGTGAAAACTAAACAAAGGATTTATCACATAATTATTTTAATTTATTAATGAACATAACATTATAGTAGTTTAAGAGAACATCTCGTTAGCCAAGCTCTATGCAAGAAATTTTTAATTAAATAAATAAATTAGGGGCACCTGGGTGGCTCAGTCATTAAGCGTCTGCCTTCTGCTCAAGTCATGATCTCCGGGTCCTGTGATCAAGACCTGCATCAGGCTCCCTGCTCAGCGGGAAGCCTGCTTCTCCCTCTCCCACTCCCCCTACTTCTGTTCCCTCTCTTGCTGTGTCTCTCTGACAAAAAAATTTTTTTTTTCTTTTTAAAGATTTTTATTTATTTATTTGACAGACAGAGATCACAAGTAGGCAGAGAGGCAGGCAGAGAGAGAGGAAGGGAAACTGGCTCCCCGCTGAGCAGAGAGCCCGACATGGGGCTCGATCCCAGGACCCTAGGACCATGACCTGAGCCGAAGGCAGAGGCTTTAACCCACTGAGCCACCCAGGTGCCCCCCAAAAAAAATTTTTTTAAAGATTTAAAAAATAAAAAGATAAAAAAAGATAAGTAAATTAGTTTGATAATTCTCTCAATAATTTTGTAGATATCAACCACAAAGAAATTAAGTAATTTGCTCCAAAGTAATGTTAGTCCAAGTATGCAGTGATGTATAAACAAAGGTATTAATTTCCAAATTAAGTGTAATAAAGAAAACTAGAAAACTTAAATATCTATCAACGGAGCACTGGTTAAAAAACTAAGGTACATCCATATAACAGAATACCATACAACTCTTAAAAAAGAATATGGTGGAGGGGCGCCTGGGTGGCTCAGTGGGTTAAAGCCTCTGCCTTCGGCTCGGGTCATGGTCCCGGGGTCCTGGGTTCGAGCCCCGCATCGGGCTCTCTCTGCTCAGCGGGGAAGTCTGCTTCCTCCTCTCTCTCTGCCTGCTTCTCTGCCTACTTGTGATCTCCGTCTGTCAGATAAATAAATAAAATCTTTAAAAAAAAAAATATGGTGGACCGGTATATACTGATGTGGAAAAATGTTCAAAATATTTTGTTAAGAGATAAAAGCATAGGGATGCCTGGGTGGCTCAGTTGGTTAAGCGGCTGCCTTTGGCTCAGGTCATGATCCCAGTGTCCTGGGATCGAGTCCCAAATTGGGCTCCTTGCTCAGTGGGGAGCCTGCTTCTCCCTCTGCCTCTGCCTGCCACTCTGCCTGTGCTCACTCCTGCCCTCTCTCTCTGACAAATAAATAAATAAAATCTTTAAAAAAAAAAAAAAGATAAAAGCATAGTGGAGCGCCTGGGGGGCTCGGTTGCCTAAGTTTCCAGCTCTTGATCTCAGCTCAGGTCTTGATCTCAGGGTCATGAGTTCAAGCTCCACACTGGGCTCCACACTGGGCATGGAGCCTACTTAAAAAAAAATACTGAGAGAGAAAAGTGTAGCACAACTGTATGTATCTCTATGTATGATGAATCCATCATCATCATGCTGCTTAAGGAATAACTCTTTAATGTTCTTTAAATCAGGATTTTTTTTAATTCACTGCTATGCTATCTGAATATACTATATTATAATAAGTTAATATTTAAAACTTAATTACCCAAAACTCTGCAACAGCTGAGGAACATAATAAAATATTTGTGTTGGCAACCTTGAAACCTTCAAAACTATATCCAGTGCCTCTTTTCTGTGTTTCCATTGTATAATCCTATGCTTACCACTTTAATTAATCATCTACCCATTCCTAGTTCTACCTTGATCCTGAAAAAGTGTCCAGGACCTTCCCTATCATTTCTCCTACACTTACTTCCCTAGATTGTTAATTGCTGATTTTAGTTCCTATTTCTACCACTGCTTAAATATACTTGAAAGCAGCAACCATGCCTTTTTCTTATTTATTCATACCAACTAGCAAAGTTTCAGCCATGATATAAAATTCTACAATTTTTGTTAAATGCATCACTTCCTCACGTTTAGTCTTTGTTTTAGCCCCATACTAACTGCTGTTCTCAGAATTTCCCTTGTTCTTTAACATTTTATGCATATATTATTCCCTTTAACTAGATTGCCTTTCTCCTCCCCACTCTCTGCTTTGCAAATTCTTATTTCTTGTCCCTGAAGACCCTGTTCAAATAACACTCAGATAAACAATCAGATAACAATCAGATAAAGCTCAGAATTCCTTCTCTGAACTCTCAAATGGATATGGGCTCACTTGTATCAGCATTTGTTTTCCTGTAGGTCCCCCTTTCTAGATGGTGTTGACCCTTGTCAGGGACACTATTCCACTCATCCCCTTTCCCTGAAACAATGCTCAACCCATAGAAGATCCTCAGTAAACATAACTTCAGCAGGACGGATGACTGAATCATGCATAACCCCCTTACCTGTTTCACGTCACTGCCTAGGTGCAGAGGTCCTTTCTTGTTCTCTGTTGACTACCACTTGTGGTCCTGCTATTGCATTCTGGTGGTTCTTAGACAGTAGGGGTTGAGGCCTAACTTGGAAAAAGTAGAAACTCACAAAGGCGTTCTCTTTGGTATTAAAAAGAAACAAAACAAAAAACTTTCATGCTCCTCTTTCTTCCTAGCAAGTTTCAGTTTTGTGCGGATCCATTTAATGGGTTTCTCTCCTCAGAGAGAGGAGTCCATGCTCATTTTTTCCTTGCTGTGTCCCCAGTACCTGGCACAAAGCTGGGCACCAGGTACTCCATAAATACTACCTGTATGAAGGAAGAACTGATTAATGAAAACAAAATCATTTTTAAGAGGAATATTTCAGAAACAGCCCTGCTCTATAAGTTTTTTTAATTAAGAAGTTATATAACAGATGAAAAATGATAGATTATAATTTTAACTTTGAAATAATCTCATCCTTAATTATGATGACATGTAATGACAAATTAGATCAATAAATTTGATGTTCATTCATCTCAGTTTTTTAAGTATAAAAATAGTATATATTGTAGAAAGCTTGGCAGACCGAAGAGTATAACAAAGGAAAATTGCCTATAATCCACCCCCCAGAAATAATGAGCCTTAAATATTAATGTATATCTATCAAACATTTGTTCTTTGCATGTTATATCTTTGTGTCATAGTGTATATATAGTTTTATATTCATTTATTATTTCATATGTTCTAAAATACCCTATATTTTTAAAAGTCTTCATTTTGTCTGTTTCATTTTAAAAATTAACTTAAGATTTGATTTTTTTTTTTTTAAGATTTTATTTATTTATTTGACAGAGAGACACAGCGAGAAAGGACCACAAGCAGGGGGAGTGGGAGAGGGAGACACAGGTTTCCTACCAAGCAGGGAGCCCGATGCAGGGCTAGATCCCAGGACCCTGGGATCATGACCTGAGCCAAAGGCCGACACTTAACGGCTGAGCCACCCAGGTGCCCCAAGATTTGATTTCTTAATTTAAAACATTTTATACTAGTCCTGTTATCTCTTTATTTGAACCTAATAAGGATGATTACTATTTTTGAGCTTCTTTTCTATCCTTTCCAGTTAGTTTCCAGTTAGTTAAGGTTTCCTCAGTCTAATCCATGATTATAAATTTAAATTTATTAAGATTTTCTCTCTTCGAGCAGTTTTTAAATTTCATATAGGACTGGGGCACCTGGGTGGCTTAGTGTGTTGGGCGTCCAACTCTTAGTTTCATCTCAGGTCATGATCTCCTGGGATCCAGCCCCATGTCGGGCTCCCCACTAAGCAAGGAGTCTATGTGAGATTTTCTCTTTCCTCTCCCTCCATCCCCCCTCCTCCAGCTCCTGCTCACATGCTTCCTCTCTCTCTCTCAAATAAATAAATTAATCTTTTAAAAAAATAAATTTTGGGGAAGCCTGTGTGGCTCAGTTGGTTAAGTGACTGCCTTTGGCTCAGGTCACGATCCCAGCGTCCTGGGATTGAGTCCCACATCGGGCTCCTTGCTCGGCAGGGAGCCTGCTTCTCCCTCGCCTCTGCCTGCCACTCTGTCTGCCTGTGCTCGATCTCTCTGACAAATAAATAAAATCTTTAAAAAAAATAATAAATTTCACATAGGACTAACACTAGAAAATTGACCACTCACTTCTTTAAACAAAACAGATACATAGGTTGGGGTGCCTGGGTGGCTCATTGGGTTAAGCCTCTGCCTTCGGCTGGGGTCATGGTCCCAGGGTCCTGGGATCAAGCCCCACATCGGGCTCTCTGCTCAGCGCAAAGCCTGCTTCCTCCTCTCTCTCTGCCTGCCTCTCTGCCTGCCTCTCTGCCTACTTGTGATCTCTCTCTGTCAAATAAATGAATACCTTTAAAAAAAAAAAAAACAGATACATAGGTTGACAAATACTCCTCCAGCCTTCAGTTATGGATGGCTCAATTTCCCTAATTGGCATGTCTACTTCTATGCTCCTCCCTCTGTACAAGGAGGTATGGAGGAACACCGTTAGCATGAACACAAATTATCGGCAAAAATGTTTTTTTTTTAAGATTTTATTTATGTATTTATTAGAGAGAGAGAGAGAGAGCGCGCACACAAGCTCAGGCAGATAGAGTGGCAGGCAGAGGCAGAGGGAGAAGCAGGCTCCCTGCTGAGCAAGGAGCCCGATGTGGGACTCGATCCCAGGACGCCGGGATCATGACCCGATGCCTGGGTGGCTCAGTTGGTTAAGCAGCTGCCTTCAGCAAAAATGTTTAAGTGTTCTCTACCTGTATTTGATCTCCAAAACACAGCCTCTTCTTACACAGCTTTTATAATTTTAAACCTACAGCCGGACTATAAGCATGTGAATTGTTGTAGATAAGGTGAAAATCACATTCTACAATATTTTAAAAAGATTTGTGGTCTATTTCAATATGCTATATCCTTTATCATCTCTAGAAATGGAATACAATGAACCCTGGGGTTGTAGTTGCACCTTATCACAGATTGTGTAATATTTGGAGAAACTGAATTCATACTGGGTTACTTTGCTACCTCTTGATTCTAGGTACAATAAACATGCACGATACTGCTTGGGAATATTCTCTGTGGTGCGATTTCCTGGGTGTTTATCCTCTTAGGTTTTCAAGTTTATTTTTGGATACCATCCTCCACATCTGATTCTGCACACCCATTTAATAACAAGAAATCCTCCATGTCCATAAGAAACTACTAAATCAATCAGTAGCTTCCCAAGTGCAACCGAGTGGCACCCCTCCCAAATCATTCTACTTAAATGCATTAATGATTCCCATAACACTGAGCCTAATTACCTAATTAGCATATAGAGATAGAGACAGAAGCAAAATGCCATGATTAAAACCCAATCAAAGGAAATTAGAGATGGAAGTAAAATCTGAAAATTTCTCCTTCTGTTACCTACCATTAAGCCTTTAAATTTTGGGATTAGAGTAATCATAGATCACTCCAACTTTACTAAGACTAGAAACCGTGTTCATTCTAACTGACTTACTAAAATTCATCAGAATTTAAGTAGTAATGGTTTATATTATGAGCACATCTTTGATTATACTTTCACCTTTTTTTCCTTTTTAATTATGAAAATAATACAAGCTTGTTATAAAAATTCAAACAATACAAAAACATATAAATTAGAAGTAAAGTCCCAGTCTACCTCTAGAGTGAAACTTTAGTGAAGTTTTTGTAATCCTTCTAGGTTTTTTCCTATGCATGTCCATACACATATATGTTTTAATACAATTGATCTATACATACTATTCTGTAATTTATTTCTTCCACTTAGTGATATATGGACATCTTTCCATGTCAGTACACTTAATACTAACTTATTTTTAAGAATTATGTAAAACTTCAAAAACGTATTATGTAATAACCCTTTGGAAGAATTTACCTTGGGGCGCCTGGGTGGCTCAGTCGTTAGGTGTCTGCGGTTGGCTCGGGTCATGATCCTAGGGCCCTGGGATCAGGCCCTGCATCGGTCTCCCTGCTCCATAGGAGGCCTGCTTCTCCCTCTCCCACTCCCCCTGCTTGTGTTCCCTCTCTTGCTGTGTCTTCTCTCTATCAAATACATAAATAAAATATTAAAAAAAAAAAGAAAGAATTTACCTTATCTAGCCAATGCCTTCTGGAAAGACATTTAGGTTGCATCTAATTTTTCCTCCTGTAAACCATATAGTAATAATTGTTTCTGAATTTTGAGTGTGTTTGGAAAGGAAGTAGTGAAAAATTTATGGTAATATGCTGGTGGGTAAATCATTAAGCCAAGGATGATAGTTTCAAGGAAGATTTGGCAAAATAACACCATTTACTTAGCATTATGATGAACCAGGTCCCAGTTAGTTGTGATGCATGCTGCCATTTTTCTTAATACTGCTACTATTTTTACTTTAATAGACTCGGATTGATCTGGATTCCACATGGTACTGGAAATAGCATGGGCTTTGGAGTTTGGCCTGGGCTTGAAACCTACCTCAGTTCAGTTCAGATTTATTATATGAGGCACTGCTGCTATCCTATCTGTTGAGGATGCAGGAATAATTAACACACAATCTGTCCTCCAGATTCTTACAGCATGAGGGATGAAGGTGACATAATACTATTATGCTGAGTGCTGTTTCTCTAGTGTCTAGGGCAGGGCCTAGTAATAGTGTAGCTACTCAGTATTATTCTTTGCCTAGTGAATGAACTTCAAGACTGTGCCAAGGACTATGTAAGAGGCATGCACAGAGTGCTGTAACATGGCTTTCCAAAAAGCCTTAGTGAGTCTGATGGGGGTGCCTGGTTCGGCTTAGTCAATAAAGCATGCGGCCCTTGAGTTCAGGGTCTCGGGGTAATGAGTTTGAGCCCCATGTTGGGTGTGGAGATTACTTTAAAAACAAAAGAAAACAAAAACAAGCCAAAAACCCTGAATCTGAAGAACTGAACAGAATTCCAGGAGTAAAGGATTTTCCAATTAGAAGCTGTTGCACAATCGAAAATGCAAGGATGAAAATAAGCCAGAATGAGACGTTTACAAAGATACAAAGAGAAGCAACTGCCACCTTACAGGCTACTGGAAACCATGAGAGAGGGCTGGAGAACAACACAGAGACCACATCAAAAGGGCTTTAACCCTGTGCTAGGGAGATCACATATTTATCCTGAAGGTTTGGAGTCTCTTAGTTTGTCCCCCTTTATCTGCAGTTCTGCTTTCCAAGTTTTCTCTCTCTCTCTTTTTTTTTTTAAGATTTATTTATTCATTTTGAGAGAGAGAGAATGAGCCAGCAGGGGAAGGGGCAGAGGAAGAAGATAGAATCCCAAACTGACTCCCAGCTAATCCCAAAACAGGGTTTGATCTCAAGACCCCTGAGATCATGATCTGAGCCAAAAATCAAGAGTTGGTCGCTTAACTGACTGAGCCGCTGCCCAGCGCCTCTCCAAGATTTCAGTTACCCACAGTAAACCAGGACCTGGAAGGAGATGATCCTCTGTATCATCAGAAGGTCTGTCGAAGCCTAACATCGCAATGCCCACCTCATTCACCTCAGTTCATCTCGTCACAGAGGCATTTTATCATCTCACATCACCACAAGAAGGGTGAACATGGTACAATAGGATATTTTGAGAAAGAGACCAGTTTCACATAACTTTTTTTTAGGATTTTATTTATTTATTTGATTCAGAGCGATCACAAGTAGGCAGAGAGGCAGGCGGGTGGGGGGGGGGGAAGCAGGCTGCCCGCTGAATGGAGAGCCCGATGTGGGACTCGATCCCAGGACCCCGAGATCATGACCCAAGCAGAAGGCAGAGGCTTAACCCACTGACCCACCCAGGCACCCCTAACTTTTTTTTTAAAGATTTTATTTATTTGACAGAGATCACAAGTAGAGAGGCAGAGAGAGGGGGGGGGGGGAAGCAGGCTCCCCGATGAGCAGGGAGCCCCATTCGGGACTCCATCCTAAGACCCTGAGATCATGACCCGAGCCGAAGGTATTGGCTCAAACAACTGAGCCACCCAGGCGCCCCATAACTTTTATTATAGTATACAATTGACCCTTGAACAACACGGATTTGAACTGTGCAGGTCCACTTGTATGCAGGTGTTTTGTTTTGTTTTGTTTTTGATAAATACAGCCCTGTAAATGTATCTCCTCTTCCTTATGATTTTCTTAACATTTTCTTTTCTCCAGCTTATTTTGTTCTAGGAATACGATATGTAACACATATACAAAATATATGTTAATCAGCCGTTTATGTTCTTGGTAAGTAAGGTTCTGGTCAACAGTACTACTTAAATTGAGAGGAGTCAGAAGTTATATGCAGATTTTTGACTGCATGGTCAGCAACCCAAATCCCCTTTTGTTCAAGGACTAACTGTATTGTTATAATTGCTCCATTTTATTATAAGTTATTATTGTTAATTTCCTACTGTGACTAATTTATAAATTAAACTTAAAGAAAATTAAACTTTATCATGGGTATGTATGTATAGGAAAAAAACACAATATAAATAGGGTTTGGTACTATTCTTGGTTTCAGGCATCCACTGGGGTTCTTGGAACATACCCCCTCTGGGTAAGGAGAGACTAATATATTTTAAGGAAGAGAGGCATGATTGGATTCATATTTCAGGAAAAATCTGCTTATGATCTTCTGAAAACAACATTAGGAAAATGAAACTCGAGGAAGAGAAAGAAGCTAAGAGACTATTGCAGTAATCCAAATGAGAGGTATCAGTTTCTCCTACATATCATAATCCCTGTCTATTTTTCTTCTAACACATGCAATTGTGTGAAGGGTTATCATACAAACTGGTCTTTCTGGCTGGAACACATGTGGTCTCCCACTTTCTGCCACCAGTTCTTACAAGCTTTAAAGTCTCAGCCTGAATGTCACTTCCTTAAGCAGCCTTCTCTGACACCCTGCTCCCCTTG
This sequence comes from Taxidea taxus jeffersonii, assembly GCA_003697995.1. Taxonomy (NCBI): domain Eukaryota; kingdom Metazoa; phylum Chordata; class Mammalia; order Carnivora; family Mustelidae; genus Taxidea; species Taxidea taxus. Next base: position 144,259 of record ML109071.1, read on the forward strand.
TACTCTTCCTTAAGCACTGAAAATAGTTATAAATTACACAGTTATTCACATGATTATTCATTGGATATATACCTCACCCCCTGGACTTTAGATTTCATGAGGAATATATAAGTGAATGGGCTGGGAGAGATGTGAACAGATTCAAGAGTGGATATAGACATTGTTATGTTTAAATGTTTGTGAAGATAAGACAAGAAGAAAGTCAATTAATTAATTGTATTAAATGTATTTTCTAGTTTAGTTACTTGGGTTGATGCTCGTTGCATTCCCTGAGTTAGAAGACGAAGGCAGAGAAACTGGTTAGGTGACAATGGAAATCATGAGCTCAGTTTGGGACATGTGGTGGATAAAAATCTCAAACCACAAACTCAACTGAACAAGAAATAAAATTTGGCAAAATTTCCATAATGAGCTCTATAACCCAGTGTTAGCCTCAGTCATCTCCAGCACTCGCTCCAATGATAACTAAGGCTATTGATTATCTTAGAATCATGTTTCTTTACTCTTGGTGTTACTTTGCATCTACTGTATTTGTGCTTTTCCTTCTTGATTTTCTTTTCTTTTTCTTTCTAATTTTCTCTTTTTCCAAATTATAAAATTATCAAAGCAAAGTTTGTCACTGCTGTTTGACTTCTCTATCAAGATTATGACAAAAGTAGGGGCGCCTGGGTGGCTCAATGGGTTAAGCCTCTGCCTTCAGCTCAGGTCATGGTCTCAGGGTCCTGGGATCAAGCCCTGCATCAGGCTCTCTGCTCAGTGGTGAGCCTGCTTCCCCCTCTCTCTCTGCCTGCCTCTCTGCCTACTAGTGCTCTCTCTCTGTCTCAAATACATAAATAAAAATCTTTTAAAAAAGATTATGACAAAGTAAATGTGCTTATAAATTAAAACATGAATTATTTACATTAGAAATGAGATATTTCTAGGGGCGCCTGGGTGGCTCAGTGGGTTAAGCCGCTGCCTTCGGCTCAGGTCATGATCTCAGGGTCCTGGGATCGAGTCCCGCATCGGGCTCTCTGCTTGGCAGAGAGCCTGCTTCCCTCTCTCTCTCTCTCTCTGACTGCCTCTGCCTACTTGTGATCTCTCACTGTCAAATAAATAAATAAAATCTTTAAAAAAAAAGAAACGAGATATTTCTGAAAGCAAGAAATTTATTAAATATTGGAGTGGATAACAGAGAAGTGTCATGTTTTAAATCCTCACACTTGGAGAGAGTTTAAAGATACCTTTTCTAAAACAAAAAATATTATATATGTATGTATATACACATATATCTGCGTGTGTGTATATACATTATTATATATACATTTATGTATACTTATACACACCCACATATATTGGCAAAGGAAATGTCTGGCCAATAATTCTTTTCTTCTTCTTCTTCTTCTGATAACAGAATGCCAGTTTTTTTTTATAGATTTTTTTTAAAGATTTTATTTGTTTATTTGACAGAGATCACAAGTAGGCAGAGAGGCAGAGAAAGGGGAAGGGAAGCAGGCTCACTGCCGAGCAGAGAGCCCGATGCGGGGCTGGATCCCAAGACCCTGGGACCGTGACCCAAGCCGAAGGCAGAGGCTTAACCCACTGAGCCACCCAGGCGCCCCAACAGAATGCCAGTTTTTTGAGGGAACCCATTTTGTGTAGTATAAGTGGGATTGACAGTCCCTCACCCCTAAACTCAGTTCCAGGTGTGGACATGTGTCCTAGACCTGCCTAACTAGAATACTATCTCCATGGCTATAGTGTTGATTTGAGGCACCTGACTCAAACTAGTTACAACAAAACCTCTGAGAGAGAGAGAGGCAAGATGGCAGAGGAATAGCTGACTGAAATGATATCAGACACCAGGAATTCAGCTATATAGGTATCAAATCATTCCAAACACCTACAAACTCAACAGGAGATAGAAGAGAAGGGCAGCAATTCTAGGAACAGGAAATCGCCCACTTTCTGAAAGGTAGGATGTGTGGAGAAGTGAATCCAAAGCCACGGGAAGATAGATGGGAGGAGGGGCGGCTCCCAACAAGCAATGGAGCTGTGCAGCACAAAATCAGAACTTTTAAAAGTCTGCTCCATTGAGGGACTTCTCTCTAGAGGCTAAGTGGGGGATGAAGCCCTCAGAGGGACAGTGTGGTCTCGGGATCCGCAGGGTCACAGAAAGACCGGGAGTGCCTGAGTGTGGCAGAGCTCCAGGAATGGGAGTGGGAAAGCCAGCTACAGAGACAGAGCTGAGGAGGGGACTCTCAACTCTGGGTTACCTTGAACCATGATCCAAGGCACAGACAGACCACTGCTCTTCGGGCAGGGACCCTACAAGTGGCAGATCCGGAGAGACTCCCTCCTTCCTCCTCTGGGAGGTGTGGGAGTGTGCTTCAGGAATTGCCTGGGTTTGGAGACTTTAAATGGGGCTGTGCACCAGAGATAGAAATGCTTGGTCACAGGCCAGTGAGCTTGGAGTGCGGTGGAAGGCCAGGGAGATGGGAGGGATTGATTGCTATTCTCTGACTGATTGCACTGAGGAAGGGGACCCTGAGCTCTCAGCTCCTCTGGGCTGGAGACTGGGAGGCCACCATCTTTATTCCTGTCCTCCAAAGCTGTACGGAAAGTGTTCAGGGAACAAAAGCTACCAAGAGCAAACCCGAGCAGATTACTTAGCTGGGCCCCTGGCAAGGGCAGTGCAATTCCACCTCTGGCAAAAATATTTGGGAATCATAGCAACATGCCCCTTCTGAGAAGATCAGCAAGAACATCTAGCCAAGACCAAGTTTACCAATCAATGAGAACTGCAGAACTTCAGAGCTACGTGAAAGCAACACATAGAATTCATGGCTTTTCCCCCATGATCCTTTAGTCTTTCAAAGTTAAATTTTTTAACTTTATTTTTTTCCTCATTCTATTTTTTTTATTTTCCTCTTTCCTATTTTAACATTTTTAAACTATCATATCAATACCTTTTTAAAAAATCTTTTTTGATATTCATTGTTATAGTCATATTTTAAAGATTTTATTTATTTATTTGAGAGAGAGACAGTGTGAGAGAGCATAAGAGAGGAGAAGGTCAGAGGGAGAAGCAGACTCCCTGTGGAGCAGGGACCTGCTGCGGGACTGGACCCCGGGACTCTAGAATCATGACCTGAGCCGAAGGCAGTTGCTCAGCCAACTGAGCCACCCAGGTGTCCTATTGTAGTCATATTTTATTCTTTCATTGTACTTAACCTTATTTCTTGCATACATATAGGGCTTTTTTTCTTTAAAATTTTGGGATACAATTTCGCCAACAGATCAGAATATATCCTAAATCTACTGCATGGCTTTGTTCTAATCTCCAGCCTGATCACATTCTCTCCTCTTTTTTTTTTTTCTTTTTTTCAACCAACTTCTAATCTTATCAATTCCTTTTTTAGAATCTTTTTAAATTTTCATCTTTACAGTCATATTCCATCCCTTCATTGTGTTTATCTTATTTCTCTGTGTGTATATATATATTTTTTTCTTTCCTTAAAATTTGGGGGGACGCCTGGATGGCTCAGTTGGTTAAGCAGCTGCCTTCGGCTCAGGTCATGATCCCAGCATCCTGGGATCGAGTCCCACATCGGGCTCCTTGCTCAGCGGGGGAGCCTGCTTCTCCCTCTGCCTCTGCCTGCCACTCTGTCTCTCTGTGCTCACTCTCTCTCTCTCTAACAACAACAACAAAAAAAGTCTGGTAAAATTTTGGGAGACAGTTTCTTCTAACAGACCAATATATACCCCAAATCAAGTGTGTGGTTCTGTTCTATTCACCAGTCTAATATATATTCTTTTTTTCTTTATTTCCCCTTTTCTTCTCTCCCTGGTTTCAGGACTCTTCTGATTTGGTTAGTGTATATTTTTCTAGGGTTCTTGCTACCTTTTTAGTATTTTGTTCTCTCATTCTTCTATTCTTTTTTTTTTCAATTTTTTTTTTAAGATTTCATTTATTTATTAGTTAGAGAGAGAGAGAGCACAGGCAGACAGAGAGGCAGGCAGAGGCAGAGGGAGAAGCAGGCTCCCTGCTGAGCAAGGAGCCTGATGTGGGACTCGATCCCAGGACGCTGGGATCATGACCTGAGCTGAAGGCAACCGCTTAACCAACTGAGCCACCCAGGCGTCCCTCATTCTTCTATTCTTTTTTTTTTTTAAAGATTTTATTTATTTATTTGTCAGAGAGAGCGAGCACAGGCAGACAGAGAGGCAGGCAGAGGCAGAGGGAGAAGCAGGCTCCCTGCCGAGCAAGGAGCCCGATGTGGGACTCGATCCCAGGACTCTGGGATCATGACCTGAGCCGAAGGCAGCTGCTTAACCAACTGAGCCACCCAGGCGTCCCCATTCTTCTATTCTTAACTGGATAAAATGACAAGGTGGGAAAACTCACCACAAAAAAAAAGAACAAGAGGCAATACTGATAGCTAGGGACCTATTCAATATGGACACTGGTAATATGTCAGAACTAGAGTTCCCATTTATAATTGCACCAAAAACCGTAAGATACCTAGGAATAAACCTAACCAATGAGGCAAAGAATCTGTTCTCAGAAAACTATAAAGTGCTCATGAAAGAAACTGAGAAGACACAAAGAAATGGAAAAATGTTCCATGCTCATGGATTGGAAGAACAAATATTGTGAAAATGTCTATGCTACCTAAAGCAATCTACACATTTAACGCAATCCCTGTCAAAATACCATCAATTTTTTTCAAAGAAGTGGAACAAATAATCCTAAAATTTATATGGAACTAGAAAAGACCTCGAATACCCAGAGGAATGTTGAAAAAGAAAGCCGAAGATAGTGGCATCACAGTTCCAGACTTCAAGCTCTATTACAAAGCTATACTCTTCAAGACAGTATGGTACTGGCACAAAAACAGACACTCAGGTCAATGAAACAGAATAGAGGGCCCATAAATAGACCCTCAACTCTATGGTCAACTAATCCTCAACAAAACAAGAAAGAATGTCCAATGGAAAAAAAGTCAGTCTCTTCAACAAATGGTGTTGGGAAAACCAGACAGCCACATGCAGAAGAGTGAAACTGGACCATTTCCTTACACCACACACAAAAATAAACTCAAAATGGATGAAAGACCTCAATATGAGACAGGAATCTATCCAAATCCTTGAGGAGAACACAGGCAGTAACCTCTTTGACCTCAGCCACAGCAACTTCTTCCTAGAAACATCACCAGAGGCAAGGGAAGCGAGGGCAAAAATGAACTATTGGGACTTCATCAAGATCAAAAGCTTTTGCACAGCAAAGGAAACAGTCAACAAAACCAAAAGACACCTGACATAATGGGAGAGGATACTCACAAATGACATATCAGATAAAGGGCTAGTATCCAAAATCTATAAAGAACTTACCAAACTCAACACCCAAAGAACAAATAATCCAGTCAAGAAATAGGCAGAAGACATGAACAGACATTTCTGCAAAGAAGACCTCCAAGTGGCCAACAGACACATGAAAAAGTGCTCCATATGACTCAGCATCAGGGAAATATAAATCAAAACCACAGTGAGATACCACCTCACACCAGTCAGAATGGCTAAAAATAAGTCGGGAAACAATAGGTGTTGGCAAAGATGCGGAGAAAGGGGAGCCCTCCTACACTGTTGGTGGGAATGCAAGCTGGTGCAGCCCACTCTGGAAAACAGTACGGAGATTCCTCAAAAAGTTGAAAATTGAGCTACCCTATGACCCAGCAATTGAACTACTGGTATTTACCCTAAAGAAACAAATGTAGTGGCACGTGCACCCAAATGTTTATAGCAGCAATGTCCACAATTGCCAATCTAGGGAGAGAACCTATGTGCCCATAAGCAGATGAATAGATAAAGAAGAGTGGTATATATATATAGTGGAATACTATGCAGCCATCAAAAGAAATAAAATCTTGGGACGCCTGGGTGGCTCAGTGGGTTAAGCCCCTGCCTTCGGCTCAGGTCATGATCCCAGGGTCCCGGGATCGAGTCCCGCATCGGGCTCTCTGCTCGGCAGGGAGCCTGCTTCTCCCCTCCCCTCTCTGCCTGCCTCTCTGCCTACTTGTGTAATCTCTGTCTGTCAAATAAATAAATAAAATCTTAAAAAAAAAAAAAAGAAATAAAATCTTGCCATTTGCAACGATGTGTATGGAACTAGAGGGTATTATGTTGAGCAAGATAACTCAATCAGAGAAAGACAATTAGCATATGATTTCCCTGATATTAGAAATTTGAGAGGTATAGTGGGGGGCCTCGGGGGTAGGGAAGGAAAAAAATGAAACAAGATGAAATCAGGATGGAGACAATCCATAAGAGACTCAATCTCACAAAACAAACTGAGGGTTGCTTGGGGGAGGGGGGTAGGGATAGGGTGATTGGGTTATGGACATTGGGAGGGTATGTGATATGGTGAGTGCTGTGAAGTGTGTAAACCTGGTGATTCACAGACCTGTACCCCTGGGGCTAATAATACATTATGTGTTAATAAAAATAACTAATAAAAAAAATGAAAAAACAAAACCAAAAACGTCTGAGAGTTTTCTGCAGAGGCTATCAGGAAGCCAGGTAGTATTCAGAGAGAAACTTAATCCGAGCCTTAACAACATCCTTTTAATCCTTGGATCTAGTCCTCCCTGAAGCAGTGATGGTCTCTGGACTTCACAGTAATGTCAGAAAATGAAGTCCCTTTATTTTTTTTTTTTTTAAGATTTATTTATTTATTTGACAGACAGAGATCCCAAGGAGGCAGAGAGAGAGGAGGAAGCAGGCTCCCTGCTGAGTAGAGAGCCTGATGTGGGGCTCAATCCCAGGACCCTGAGATCATGACCTGAGCTGAAGGCAGAGGCTTTAACCCACTGAGCCACCCAGGCACCCATGAATTCCCTTTATTGCTTTCCTAGTTTGTGTTGGGTTTCTGTCCGTTTCAGTCTAAGGAGTACTTGTGAATTTAGCATCATTGTCCTATAAGGTGACTGATACTATGCAATGTTTTCTTTCAGCCATGATATTCAAGTCATTTGTGAAAGACTTTCCATTTCTGGTGAAGGAACTGGCCATTTGAAACAACCAATAGGGTAAGTGTAACAATTCTGGTGTTTTTCTCTCCTTTTGTATCAACACTATGTCTAGCCCAAAGAAGAATCAAATCCACTTATCCTGTCTATAAATAAGTTTCTCTTGAAAGCAGGATTCTTTTTGTGGAAAACAAATTGAAAAGGAAACAAGTTATCCTGTTCAATTTTCCTCTATCTTCCAGGGCAGATGCGCTTTCTTCAGCAGAATGAAAAGGGAATCTGAGAAAGACTCTGGGAAGTCTCCTTACAGCGAGCCTTTTTAAAATTTTTCTACTGCAAAGGATGAATTTGGCCAAACTTCTAGAAGTGTAAAATGGATAGGCAGTGAAGAAAGGCAATCAGTTTGTGGGGAAAAATACTGGTGACTCAAAGAGTGAAAGAAAAGTAGAAATTCAATGAGAAAGTAAAATTGGTTAAGAAAGAAAACTAAAACTGGAAAATAACCTTACTCAGTGTTTTCTTTGTTGTTCTTTCCCTTAACTTACATGAAGTGTGCTTTACAATGACATAGTCGTTCATCCATTAACCAAATAGATACAGAGCCTCCTTGACCTAGGCCCCAGGTGAATGCTGAGGATGCAACAAAGAGGAAGATATCTATAGAGTCTATCTATGTTTATAAGAGTCAATATTTGATTCTAGGAAGGAAAGGAAAGGGGTATCAAACACCTATTTTATTATCGTAGTGATGTTCGCTAGACTCCCCAAACACCCTGGGCAATGGGCAAAGGGAGAAGGGTGCTTAGTATATTCTTAAGCCCATAAGGAGGGAAGACTGGAAGACACAGGACACCTAACTCAGGCCTGATTCTCAAGACTATGATGACCTGCTTTTATGACAGTAGAGCTAAGCAAGGGGATTGTTGGGAAAGAGCTGCATCCAAAGTTTGGTGGGGTAGAGGATGCATGAGTTATCTATGAGCCAGGTATGGACTCAGTGAGGGAGGCTGGCCTTACCCAATGAGACCCCTTGAAGGATGTGGTGACTCCAGCAGAGAGGTGGGTTACTGGAAACTATCAAAGATAGACAAAGCCAGACACTGATTATAATGTTAAGGACAAAAAAAAAAAAAAGGTAAGGACAAATTTTAACCGGTAATATACTATCCCAGTAAGGAAAAGAGTCCACTGTGAACTGACCTCAACCTCAGTTTGTACAGAAGGGACTGGGCATTTTATTTTATTTTTTTTAAAGATTTTTATTTATTTATTTGACAGAGAGAGCGAGAGACACAAGCAGGCAGAGCAGTAGAGGGAGAGGGAGAAGCAGCCTCCCCAGTGAACAGGGAGCCTGATGCGGGGCTCAATCCCAGGGCCCTGAGATCATGACCTGAGCCAAAGTCAGTCGCTTAACCAACTGAGCCACCCAGGTGCCCCGGGACTGGGCATTTTAAAGGAAGGATAAAAGGATAGGGACAGGGGAGAGAAGGGACTCCACAGAATCAGGGAAATGAAAACTGACAAAAAGCTTGTCTGTGCGAAACACATCTGAGTTCTTAACTGGCCCTTATCAAAGTTAGAGTTCTACTTTTCCACAGGGTCTCTATCTTCAAGTGTTGGCTAGAACAAATTGTAAATTCTGGCTGGGCTGAGTTTTCTTAGGCAGGCGCTTTAAGCAGGGAGGTGGGGGTGGGGGGGTAGGGGAGTGAGGGGCTGGAGGGGGGAAGCTCTCATCATCCTAAGAATGGAGCTTTGGAATGTTAGCAACTGTCAGTGTTTGTTCAAGTCTTTATAGACCAAGGTTGAAGCCTACTTTTTCCAGGCTCAGGGCCTCAGAGGAGCATGGCCAGAGTTTGGTCAGGGAGAGACTCATTGTCAAAACCAGGAGCTAACGTGGCCAGTTAGAGGAGCCAGTAGGAGTCCACAAACACGGTTTTTAAGGTTAGAAATTCTCAAAGGTAGGAAGGGTTTACTAAGTGTCTGGACCAGTACTCTGTGGGAGAGAATCATTATTTGGAATATGTCCAGTCTAGAGGGCACCAGTACCAGATTACAACTGTGTAAGAGCTGTCTGCTCCCCATCCTTGTTTCCTCTCCCCATCCACTGTCTCAATGAAATAAGAAGAGGCAATGAAATTCAGGGCAGGGAAATAGTAGGAAAAACACTGAAACCCTCCCTGTACCAAAGGTTTAAAACCTGAAAAGATTAAAGTTTGGGTGAAGAAAAAAACATGAATTGGTGAGAGCCTGAAATAGAGATGATCTGAAAGTGATGGTGAAAATAGTATAGAATATGCCTGAGATTTTGTCCTGAGAAAGACAAGAACCATTCTGGAAAGAGGGTTGCAGAAACCTGAGCAGGAATAAAACTTTATTCCTGTTTTCTGTTTGCACCCTACCAAGTCTAGTTTATTTATTAAACTACTTACACACCCTCCTCTACTACTTCACCTTCCAAATATTCCCCTAAGAGAGACTCTCTTTGCACAGGGTGCATGTAAATATTTATGCTTATGCATGGATGGGAGGTTTCCTGGTGTCCATTATATTCTGAAAGGGGTTTGTTGATTCCAAAACAGGAAGCTCTTACACTAGGCCACTGGGTCTCAGCTCCACATACCTACATCCTTCTCCTTTTGTTAATCACAAATATTTTGTGTTGCCCCCTTTACTGTAATAAACTGGATGTAAGAATAAAATGCAGTTCAATGTGTAAATGCTTAGTTCCAGTTTCACTGAAATGCATAATGGGATATCCATATGTTGTACTCATCTGTTTGTAGAGGAAAACAAAAAGAGCAGCAACAACAACAACAAAAACCAACAAACAGGCCCCAAATGGTACCCTAAGTCCCACCTCACCAGAGACTTAACTTGATTTCATTTGACTCTCCCAGAAATGGAAGTGTAAGGGCCTATTTATCCAAAACGGCTTCATTTCGGTTGAATAGCCATTTTGTTGTTTATGCAGTAAAACTTAAACGGACCCTGCCCCCCCGCCCCCCAGGGGACTTACTTAAAATAAGTCCAGGAAACCAGTCCCAGGTAACAAAGCCCAAATACAAGGGCAGGTCAGGCCTGGTGGAGGTATTCAATCAGTGAGGGGCGCACACTGTCTCCCTAGCTACCAAGGTGTGTGGACCCCGCCCTTTGGGCGCCAATTCTGACCAAGGTGATAGGCTAGTTCAAATGTCTATTATAGGGTAAATTGTAATTCAATTGGTCACTTATGTGTGACATAGCTTGACTGTGCAGTTTTCTCTGTGTCATTGGCCACCTGTGCGTGGCCAGGCCCAACCACATGGCCTTTGCCTTTAAAAGCCAGTCTGTAAAGCAGAGAGGGGTCGCCTCTCTTTGTAAGAGACAGCCCTGGCCGCCCAGTTTGATTCTTGATGCTTGGCGCGAAATAAAGCTTTGCTTTGTATCATTTACCTTTACCATTACCATTTACCTTCGCTTTGTATCAGTCTCACTCCTTTGATTACAGACCCAACAGAATCTTAAACCAGTTACTCGGGAGTTGCCTGATCAGCACTTGTTAGGTTATCTGCCTGAGGCACCCCTGCCATCCCCTAAGGGCAAGTAACCTTGCAATAGCCAACCCCCTTTATTGTCTAGTATAACTTCCTTGTTCCTACTCCCTTTTGCCTGTAAAGTCTTAATTTTCTACAGCTCCTTGGAGCGGCTCTCTCCGCTAGATGGTATGCTGCCCAATTTGAATCAATTTTAGGTGCTCGCTTCGGCAGCACATATACTAAAATTGAATCAATTTTAGGTCAGATAACTCTTAAAATTTTTACTATGCCTCAAGCTTAATCTATTAACAGGCCCACATGTGGAAGCATTGACTGCAAAAACTACAGATGCAGTGTAAACCAAGTGCATTATATTGACTTAAGTAATTTTAGCTGACGTGTTGTTAGTAGTATTATTTCTTAAAGTTCTGAAGGTTTCCTGGTAAAGAGTTTCCATGAAAGGAAGTACAGTTTTCTTTCAGTTTACTTTGTAGTTGTATTCAATGTGCATTATAGTTGCATAGGAAATGGCTAGTGTCAGTCTTTTAAAGGAAATTAGACTGAAGCCCTTGAGTGGCTCAGTCAGTTAAGTGTCTGCCTTGGGCTCAGGTCAGGGTCTCAAGGTTCTGGAATGGAGCCCCACATCAGTTCCCAGCTCAGCAGAGAACCTGCTTCTGCCTTTCCCTCTGTGCTTCCCCGCTCATGCTCTTTCTCTCAAATAAAGAAATAAAAGCCTTAAAAAAAAAAAAAAAGAGGTTAGATTGATAAAATTAAGGTTTACCGAGTGCTATCTTTTTAACAAACAAAAACAGGCTCCTGGATTCCCAGGTCACCCTCAGGGCACGAGCCTGCCATTCAGTGTTTAGGAACTGAGCAGGTCCATGAAGGTCATCACCCCCACCTTTCCCTGAGGCCTCCGTTCTTCCCTATTCCACCTTCCTTTCTTTTCCTCACTGAAGGGAAATTCGTGGACTAGACAGAAATCTCTTTACAGTATATTTCTTTTAGAAATGCTAAGGAATTGAGGAAATTGCTAAATCTGATTACTTAATAAAGGGGTGTGTGTGTGTGTGTGTGTGTGTGTGTGTGTGTGTGTGTCCCTGGGTGGGCACAAACTAAAGAGAAATCTTGATTGAATTTTGGGTGCTCGAATACTCCCCAAGTCACTGCATACTCATCACTATAAAAGAGTGTTCTCTATCATTCCTTTATATGGGTTTTGTTTTCAGAGGATTATCTCTCTATACTCAAGGACTCTCCTGTAGAACCATGCTGATTGGCCCTATTGGAAGTTTACAAACATCTAATTTCAGTTCTCATGGATCTGTGTGCTTTCCTGGGACCAGTACTGGTTCCTTACTCCTTTCTTCAGACCTTCTAACCAATGCATCACTCTCCTGAAAAACTCAGTTGCTTCTCTCACTTGCCAAAAAAACTTTCTGTATCAGCCTGCATCCTGGCACCTCATTAAGGAGGAAAAATAACAGAGACCAGAGATGGAGTGCTGAATGAAAATAGTTTTTACTGCTGAGCAAGTGAACCCCAATCCAGCTGAGTCTAGCTTCTAGGGGATGCAGTCTGGGGAAAGGGAAAATGGTGTCATGCTTTAAAGCCAGAAAACCACAAACTGACTCCTGTATTATGACAGTTGCTGTGAGCAAACACCAGGCAGGGCTGGAAGGGATCATCGACTGAGCCTTTGTGGGGTTCCCGCCTCAGGGGCATAACCACCAGAGCCTCAAACTCCCATTTGAGAACCCTTCCTTCAGGTGAAATTTCCATGCCATTGGCTCTATGTAGAAAGAGCTAGAAGTATAATTTTAACCACTCAAGAAGTCCACCTATGTCAGTGGGAATAAACAAACCAGCAGAAATTCCTGTAGAGATAACTTTATGACTTATAAGTTGGGTGAAGAAATAAATTTACCAAAAGCATTCTGCTACCTGCAGACCCAAAGGAAAAGTAAAGTTGTTTTATGAGAGTGGATATTTTATAAGTGAATGGTTCTGCCAATTAGAATAACGAAGTTCTGAAACATGTTCATATGACATTAAAAGTGTTGCATAAATTATTACCATTGTGTTGTAATGTTGCTTGTCTTAAAATGTTACCTTTCTGCCTTTGTGTCAAGTATCCTTTTATGCCCCTCAGCTTATTTTGAAGGACCTGAGAACACTTGTTCTCAAGAGCAATGCTCCCTCTACTTTCTGATGCTACCTCCTTAACCTTTATAAAATCTCTGGAAGATTGGTTCATTTTCCCTTGGCTAAGAAATGGGTACTGACATTTTCAGAGTAATTACTCCCAGGCTGTTAAATTATAGGTGATTGTTTTGCTATTTTGTATTTTCCAGATGTTGAACAACAAACATCTGTTTTTCTCTTTTTTTTAACTTTGAGAGCTATTAAAAGTACAAAGGCTGACAAAAACATGATACTTGCATCCCCATAACCTAGAGCTCATTTATTTATTTATTTATTTTTAAAAGATTTTATTTATTTATTTGACAGAGATCACAAGTAGGCAGAGAGGCAGGCAGAGAGAGAGGAGGAGCAGGCTCCCCACCAACAGAGAGCCCAATGTGGGGCTCGATCCCAGGACCCTGAGACCGTGACCTGAGCTGAAGGCAGAGGCTTAACCCACTGAGCCACCCAGGTGCCCCCCCTAGAGCTCATTTATAATGTTTATAATTTACAGAGTAATACAAAATTAGTATATGTTACAGAATAGGATGCATGAGGTTTGCCTACAGGACAGCTTCAAATCTAATCTGTGGCCTTTCAGCCTAAACTTCATCTCTTTGTGCTGCTCATTTTTTTTTCTTCACTTTTTCTGATTATAAACAGTATCTTGTAGAGTGTAAAGAGGCAGACTGATACTGGAATCCTAAAAGAGAAGTCATTATTAAATGTGTAAAAAGTGGGGCACCTGGCTGGCTCAGTGGGTTAAAGCCTCTGCCTTCGGCTCAGGTCATGATCTCAGGGTCCTGGGATCGAGCCGCGCATCGGGCTCTCTGCTCCGTGGAGAGCCTGCTTCCTCCTCTCCCTCTGCCTGCTTGTGATCTGTCAAATAAATAAATAAAATCTTTTAAAAAAATGTGTAAAAAGTAAGATAGGATTTTCTCAAGCCCATCTGCTCTAGAGAGAGCAAAATCACAGGTAAGGGATAATTTAAAAAGATGAAGATGCCTTTTCTGTGAGAAGAGGCAGAGCCTTGAAAACTATTGCAATATTTGGGATGTCATTTGCAGTTAAATTAAATTTTAAAAATATTCTATTTTTAAATAGATGGGATATTTAATAGCATCCTGAGTTGCAGTTAGACATTCTCTAACTGGCAGCTCTCTTTCCTAACCCTGTCACTGTTTGATGTTCTGATTTCTTTTTCTTTGTCTATGCTGTTTAGTTTAAACTGAGATACAATTGACATTTAGGAATACCCAAATCTTGAATGTATAGCTCAATAACTTTTTAACCTATGTCTACACCCATGTAACTACTACTTAGGCATGATATGGAATATTTCCTTCACCACAGAAAGTTCTCTTGTGTCCATTCCTGGTAACCACCAACCTCCCACCAGGGTTTGCCACTATTCCGATTTCTGCTACCCTAGAATAGTTTCAGCTATTTGTCTTTTCTGGAACCTCATAAAAATGGACTCAAACTGTGTGTATACTTCTATGTCTATTCTGCACAGTATATCTGAGTGTTATCCAACCTGGTTGCAGTTGTTTTTTTCTTTTTGTGTTGCTGGTATTCCATTATACGAATGCATCAGAATATGTTTATTCATTCACGTATTAATGGACATTTGAGTTGTTTCTAGTGTGGAGCTATTATAAATTAAGCTGCTGTGAACACTCATATGCAAGTTTTTTTTTTTTTAATATTTTATTTATTTATTTGACAGACAGAGATCACAAGTAGGCAGAGAGGCAGGCGGCGGGGGGGCGGGGGGAAGCAGGCTCCCCTCTGAGCAGAGAGCCCGATGTGGGGCTCAATGTGGGGCTCAATCCCAGGACCCTGGGATCATGACCTGAGCCAAAGGCAGAGGCTTTAACCCACTGAGCCACCCAGGTGCCCCTCTTATACAAGTTTTTATGTGGACATTTGTTTTCATTTCTTTTGAGTAAATACTTAAGAGTGGAAATGGTGGGTCATATTTTACTTGAGTAGAAATTGCCACAGTCTGCCAAAGTACTTACATACCCACCAGCAATGTGTGATAGTTCTTTTCTTTCTCTCCTTTTTCTTTTTTGTTTTGCCTCCTTGTTTCCCAGCCTCATAATCATTTCCATATAATTGGGAAGAGGGCTCCTAATGTAGGGTTAAATTCTGTTCACAGCTAGAATATAGAAAGAATTGAAAGTCTGAAGGTCCTAAGCAATTTAATTCCCAATAATATTTCAAAGAAAATGAGTGTGTGGGTGTATGCACGTGTGTGCCAAGGGAATGTTCCTAGATAATTCTCGGGGCAAACTGGAAAGTGGGAACTTTAGGAACATTAAGCGTATTCTTTTACTCAATTTACTCTTTAAAACCAAGCTGTCCCAGAATAGTGTCAGAGATTACTATTATTTTTTTTTAAAGATTTTATTTATTTATTTGTCAGAGAGAATGAGCACAGGCAGACAGATTGGCAGGCAGAGGCAGAGGGAGAAGCAGGCTCCCTGCTGAGCAAGGAGCCTGATGAGGGACTCGATCCCAGGACGCTGGGATCATGACCTGAGCCGAAGGCAGCTGCTTAACCAACTGAGCCACCCAGGCGTCCCCAGAGATTATTTTTGTTTAAATTTTGAGATATTTATAAATGGCTATGATGTTCAACCTATATGCGACATTTTTGGAAGAGATGGTTTAACAGATAGTGCCAGATAATATTATCTATTTTTATTGAATTTACTTAATGTTTTACTACCTGAGAGTCCTTTGCATTTTTTTCCCCACAAAATCTTCCTTGTTGTTCATTTCTTAAATGAAAAAATATATATGTAGGTAAAATAACATTGCTAAGATTCTATGGAAGCAGAAGAGAGTTGCAGATGCCACACCTGTGGCTACCCCACCTATCCCAGTTCAAATGGGAAGCTGGGACTTAGAGGGTTGCTGGTCAACAGCAGTGACTGGCTTAGGGACCTGATCCAGAAGAGGGCAGCCAAGAGTTGCCTTAACTACTACAGAGAGAACCAGCTGAGATCTTCAGGGGTGATTATGAAAGTGTTTCTTGTCCCATGTGGAAATTCCCAGAGAGATCAGACTAGTTTGGGGCCTGCTGAGCTCAAACTTGACTAGACTAGGAACAGAAGTTAATAGAGGAGGCTAGGAACCAGCTCAGGTACTCTAGAGTGAGATTAAGGAAAAGCAGAACATTGCTGGCCTGTGTCAACGTCAGGAACAAGAGATGATGAAAGATGGAGATCCATGAAAGGAACAGGTTGGCGGCAAGCTTTTTCTATTTTTTTCAAAAATATTTTTCCTTTAAAAATATTCGTGAGGGACGCCTGGGTGGCTCAGTGGGTTAAGCCGCTGCCTTCGGCTCGGGTCATGATCCCAGCGTCCTGGGATCGAGTCCCACATCGGGCTCTCTGCTGGGCAGGGAGCCTGCTTCTCCCCTCCCCTCTCTGCCTGCCTCTCTGCCTACTTGTGTGTTCTCTGTCAAATAAAAATAAAATCTTAAAAAAAAAAAATATTCGTGATTGTTAGGATACACTGGAAATTACAACAAAAGTTTGTTTTAGTAATGAGTTTGGGGGCCCTAACAGGGCTCAAAGCCAGAAGGAAGTTGTGATATACTATTGCACCAGGTCTTAACTTCCTTTGGAGCATTTTCAGGGGTAGGGACTAATGCTTAAAAGCTCTCCAGATGCTACTGAAGTCTTGTGTCATGAGATCCAGACAGGATTGGCCTGAATGCTCACTACTTACTGTGAGAAGTCTAAAGCCCTCTCTAAGATTTTTGTGCCTCACTGGGAAAAAGAGGCAGGTGTTGGGTGTTATGTTCTCATGGTCACCATTACCTGTCAAAAGCTAACCATTTAGAACAAATGCTGGCACACTTTATAAGTGCTACTCATGTCTCTGTCTTCATTCTTCTTTCTCCTCTTTTGCTTCCTCCTCCTTCTCTTTGTTACAATTATGACTTCCGGCTGCTCTGAGTTCCTGCTTCCCCTGAACATGGTCAGTTAATGGATTATCTCACTATTTCTTACCCAGGTTGTCCCATTCCGCACCATGTGAATTAGTTTGTCATTTCCATTCCCTTTCTCAATTTATGCACACTCATAACACTATCACTCCTCTCCTTCTGCTCAACACACACAGATGAGTATATCTGTTAACATGAAACATTTTTGTTTTTCTCAGAATTCAATGAAAATTTGAGGAGACAACTGGGGTGTGAATATTTATAGTTCAACAATGTAGCTGTATTCTACTTGAAAACTGGGCACTCTTTTTTTTTTTAATGACTGTACTAATGCTTCCACGAGGCTCAACTTTATTTTTTAAATTACTTAATTAACTAATTATTTATTTTAAGTAAGTTCTATACCCAATGTAAGCTTGATCTCACAACAATGAGATCAAGAGTCACACACTCCACCAACAGAGCCAGCCAGGCACCCCGAAAATTAGGCATTTCTTAAAAGACCTTTCCCCGGGAGTTGTTCTACTCAGTTCCCACCCATATAGGAGCTCAGCAATATGCTAGCTGGCTTGTTTCTCTTCTTGTTCTCTCCTGGGTCTCTCAGGTCATTATCACCCTCTCCTTCCTGGACTCTAGCCCCCAATGCAAATTCCTGTTCTTTATGCAGAGCACAGTGGTTCTTGATAGTGTCTACTTCTAAGCTAATGTCCAGACCCACTTTTGCATATTCAAACCCATCCAAATGTTCAGCAGGACAAAAAAAACTTTATTTACCATGCTCCATTCTCCTTCTAAAGACATGCTGGTTGTAAATTTCATTTTTTTACCTCTTCTTTGCACAAGGCAGGAAGGGTGAGGGAGATTTAGCAGGAAGCTACCTGGAATAAAACAAAATGGTAGAGAAGTCACACATCCTAGGGAAGAGATTAACGTTTGGAGGACAAGAATCTTCAGTAAACATGGCAATTTCAGTCTGTCAACTCAAAACCTAGAGGAATTCAGTTTGTAAGGAACTGGGCACACTAAGAATTATATCCAAAATAAATCAAGTCAGTGGGAGTGTAGAAACAGTCCTCTTCTACCTCCAAAATGAGGCTAGTAAGATAATCAACTAACTCCATGCAATTACTAGGGGACTGATAAAGCTCACCCATATCTGTAAAGAATACGGGGCTTCAAGAAGGGGTAAGAAAGAAACCCCAAATGTGAAAAATTCATGTGAAAAGGATTTAAATTAGCATCCTAGCTAAGCAGCAGTTATGGACCTAAAGATGCTCTGACACTTATGGTGTAATTAATAATTTTTCCATTCTTAGGGGAAACAAATGTGATTAAATACAAGTTATTGTTTCCTGTCACTATTAAGGGAATCACACTAATCACTATGTGCCTCTTCCAGTAAGACAAACTGTACCAGTTGCTACAAGGGAAAAGAAAATGTAATGGTATTATAACTTCATTGAATATGTGTTTAAAAATTGACCAAGTGCAGGGGCGCCTGGGTGGTTCAGTCAGTTAAGTGTCTCCCTTGGCTCAGGTCATGATCCCAGCATCCTGGGATTGAGCCTGACATTGGACTCCCTGTTCAGTGGGGAGCCTGCTTCGACCTCTCTCTTTTCCACTTCCCCTACTTGTGCTCTCTCACTCTTTCTGTCAAAATAAATAGGTAAACAGTAAATAAATAGATATACAATAAATAGATATACAATAGTATAGAGCTCATGTAGGAAGAGAAACAGACCAATGGAACAGAATAGAGAACTTAGAAATATGTGGAAACTTGATATTTGATAAAGACAGCACCACAAAGCAATGTAGAAAGGATTATTTCTTAGATAGCATTAGAAAATTGGCTCACTATAGAGGGAAAAATCAAGTTGGATACTACATTGTTACCATAAGCAAAGGGGATTCAAAATGAATTTTACAGTCTACTAAGGTAATAGAAAATACAGACTATCTTTATGAACCAGACGGAAAGCTCGGTAAGTAAGACCCAAAAATACAAACATGAGATGAAAAAAGGTTATTGCAGCTGCATGAAATTTAAGGACTCCTGTTCAATAAAGTACAAACTTAGGAGACAGATGACTGATTAGGAGAAGATATTAGCAATGACTCAAATTTACAGGACATTTAAACTAGAATATACAAAGGGCTCCTGCGAATCACTAGGAATGAAACTGGAAACTGAATAGAAAACTAAATAAAAGATATGAATAGGAAAATTTGAAGTAAGGGAAGACCAGAGGGCTAACAAATAATGAAGAGGTACTCAGCCTCACCAGTAAGTAGATAAATAAAACATTAAAGCAAAAATGACACACAATTTTACACCCATCAGATGGGCAAAATTTAGAATGGGTGATACACATCAGTTTGGCAGGAATATGGGGAAGTAGTATAAACTGATACAGGTATTCTGGAAAGCAATCTGGCAGAATGCAGTGAAAATGAGTTAGTGTGTGTCTCAGTCTCACTTATCTCAAAGCCTGCATATCAGAGAAATTCCTGCATGGATCTAAAGGAGAGTTATACAATCATATTCATTGCAGTGTTTTTGATAATTTTGAGCCAGATGCACATTAGGGATGGGTACATAAAATGTGGTGGATATAGAATGCTATGCAGGTATAAGCAGTTTTATACACACATAACACACAAACACACACACACACAGCAATATGGGTGGATCATAAAAAACATAATGCTTGAGGAGGAAAGAAAGGAATAGAGCAGAATACATAACATATATCATTTATGTAAATTAAAACACAGAGGCATGCAGTGCAAAACTACATATTTTATAAGAACATTAGCATGTTTTATAACAGGTACCAAACACATTAGAGTGGGGGAAAGGAAAATGGGTTTAGGAATGGAGACTTTTTGCTGTTGTTTTTTTCATTGTTTTGTTTTGTTTAGTGATAGCTGTTAAAAGAAACTTAAATAAACCAGTAATCAACATTACATATCTGGTCTCAATATTAGGCAATGAATTGGGAGGTATGATGAACTAAATTTTCTACAACTGAGGTCTGATATGAAAGGTAATAAATAAATAAATGAAAAAAACATGTATTTACTGGAAACCTGAGTGAGATCTTTGGGGTCTACAAGACCTTTGTTTTAAATATTTTATTTATTTATTTGACAGACAAATCACAAGAGGCAGGCAGAGAGAGAGGTGGAAGCAGGCTCCCTGCTGAGCAGAGAGCCCGATGTGGGGCTGGATCCCAGGACCCTGAGATTATGACCTGAGCTGAAGACAGCGGCTTAACCCACTGAGCCACCCAGGCACCCCGTGATTTGTCAGTCTTACATAAAATCCAGTGCTCATTACATCCTGTGCTCTCCTTGATGTTCATTGTTTACTGGTTTTTTAAAATTGTTTTTTCTGCCACCCCCCACCCCCTGTTCTTAAAATCTGTATCTTTTTGTCTAGGTGCTGTATGAGTTGTATATGTGCCTTCCACAAACAGATATCATAGAAACATGTCTTCAGAGGAAGAAATGATAGCATTGTAAACATCTCACAGTTCATGGCCTCTGTTTCCCACTAGGTAGTTAAATTTGCTTCCAGAAGTAACTGCTTATAATTTTAAAATATGGAAAAGTAGAGATGCCTGGGTGGCTCAGTCAGTTAAGTGTGTGCCTTCAGGTCAGGTCATGATCCCAGGGTCCTGGGATGGAGCCCCACATAGGGCTCCTTGCTCAGCTTCTCCCTCTGCCTGCCACTCTCCCTGCTTGTGCTCTCTCTCCCTCTCTGACAAATAAATAAATAAAATCTTAATGAATAAATAAATTATAAAGTGTGGAAAAGTAACAAATTTAACCAAGCAGTTTTCAGGTATTACTGAAATTGCAGATTTCAAAATTCTCTCTTTTTCTTTTAGAAGACAGATTAAAATGAAAACATTGTGGTTAAAAACTAAAGCAAAATACAGTTGACCATGAACAGTGCAGAGGTTAAAGACACCAATACCCTTCTCGCCACCCTGTGCAGTTAAAAATCCAGGTATAGGGGCAACTGGGAGGCTCAATGGGTTAAGCCTCTGCCTTCAGCTCAGGTCATGGTCCCGGGGTCCTGGGATTGAGCCCTCATCAGGGAGCCTGCTTCTCTCTCTCTCTCTGCCTGTCTCTCTGCCTACTTGTGATCTCTGTTGGTCAAATAAATAAATAAAATCTTTTTAAAAAATCCAGGTATAACTTTGAGTTCCCCAAAACTTAACAATTAATAACCTATTGTCCAGAAGCCTTACTGATAATATAGTCAGTTATATGTCATATGTGTTATATACTGTATTTTACAATAAAGTAAGCTAGAGAAAAGAAAATGTTACTCAAAAATCACAAAGAAGAGAAAATATATTTACAGTACTGTACTGTATTTATGGGGAAAAAATCCCTGTGTAAGTGGACTGGTGCAGTTCAAAATCATGTTGTTCAAGGTCCACCTGTAAAAAGAACTGATAGAATAATATCAGTGAAGCTAAATAACACATGCACAGGGATCACAGCAAGGTACTACCCAAATTAAAATTAATGAAAAATGAAATTAGGTAGATTCAGAATTTTTATTTATTTATTTATTTATTTTTAAAGATTTTATTTATTTATTTGACAGAGAGAGAGATTACAAGTAGGCAGGGAGGCAGGCAGAGAGAGAGGAAGAAGCAGGCTCTCCACAGAGCAGAGAGCCCGATGTGGGGCTCGATCCCAGGACCCTGAGATCATGACCTGAGCTGAAGGCAGAGGCTTTAACCCACTGAGCCACCCAGGCACCCCGGTAAATTCAGAATTTAACAGATAAGTTCAACCACTTGTACAAATGATACAACAAAAGAAATTGTCTTCAAATACTAACTGAAGATGTGGAAAATATCTAAAATCTAACCAAGGAGGCGTGTGTTAACTTCAGAGACACAGGTTAAATGCTGCATCTAAGAGAGTGTCAGCTAGGGATCAGAAACCCAAATGCCCAAAGGGACCAGGCAGATGATATAAATATGTTTATCAAGCTGAGTTTAAACAAACAAAGAAACAAACAAAACCCAGAAACCTATGGGATGGAATAAAATATTTGCAAATCATAGAGCCTGTAAGGGACTAATATCCAGAATATATTAAAAAAAAAAAACTTCTATAGCTCAACAATAACCAAACAACAACAACAACAACAACAACAACAAAAAAAAAACCAACAAATGAAAACAATCTAAAAATGGGTAAAGGACTTGAACAGACATTTCTCCAAAGATCTACAAATGGCCAATAAGCACATGAAAAGATATTTAACATCACTAACTGTTAGGAAAATGCAAACCAAAACCACATTGAGATATTACTTCACGCCCATTAGGATGGCTACTATCTGAAAAGCAGAAAAAAGTGTTGGTGAGGATGTGGAGAAATTGGAATTTTTGTGCACCATTGGTGAGAATGTGAAGTGTAGCCACTGTGGAAAACAACGTGGTAGTTCATCAAAAAATTGAAGATTGAATTACCATGTGATTCTACTTCTGGGAATATACCCCAAAGAATTGAAAGCAGAACTTTTTTTTTTTTTAAGATTTTTATTTATTTATTTGACAGAGAGAGATCACAAGGCGGCAGAGAGGCAGGCAGAGAGAAGAAGGGAAGCAGGCTCTCCGCTGAGCAGAGAGGCCCGATGCGGGGCTCGATCCCAGGACCCTGAGATCATGACCTGAGCGGAAGGCAGAAGCTTTAACCCACTGAGCCACCCAGGCGCCCCTGAAAGCAGGAACTTGAAAGATATTTTTACACACATGTTCATGGCAGCATTATTCACAATAGCCAAAAGGTGGTTACAGCCAAGTGTCCATCATCAGGTGAGTGGGTAAACAAAATGCGGTATATATATTTTTAAAGATTTTATTTATTTAGTTGACAGAGAGAGACACACAGTGAGAGAGGGAACACAAGCAGGAGGAGTGGGAGAGGGAGAAGCAGGCTTCCCACTGAGCAGGGAGCCTGATGCAGGGCTCGCTCCCAGGACCCCTGGACCATGACCCTACCTGAAGGCAGACACTCAATGACTGAGCCACCCAGGTGCCCTACAAAATGTGGTATATCACAACAACATGAAGCCACTGAGATAATCCAGGATAATCTCTGTATTTTAAGGTCAGTTCATTAGCAACCAAAATCTGTTTTCTTTAATTCCCCCTTTCCAAAGAATGTAACATATTTACAGATTCCAGGGGATAGGATGTAGACATCATTGGGGAGCCATTATTTTGCTTTCCCACAGACTAAAGTTGATACCATGTCTCCCTATCTCAGCAGCAAAAAGGACCCACTAGCTAGCCACAGAGAGGATCTCCATAGTGCTGACAGGTGGACCTGTCTTTCATATACAGGTGTGTCTGTCTTTCATAGATATGGCTATCTTTTTTACATATATAGGTGTATCAATAATTTTAATGACAATAGATATTAAAACTTTCTAATTTCCCCTGTCCTAATTCCACATTAACCAGTTACCTTCTGGTTTTACCCACGTGTTTATTTTTTCAAGATACAGAATACTCTGAGAGGGCAATAGTAACGGCTTCTCCATTTGGCAGTTAGGTTTTTCATCATAAATTAATACCTTTGGGATGCTGGTTTAAGCTTCTTATTGATTTTGTGGACAATGAGTTGCTGATTCTCTAGGTTGGTAGAGTTTTTTAACTTGAAGACTCAACTGTAGATAGTGGTAAACACAGTAAAATTTTGCTATTTTCTGTCACCCTTCTCCAAATGGCTTGTCTCTTTCTCACTAGGCATTTCTTTCTTTTTTCTTTCTTTCTTTCTTTCTTTTTTAAAGATTTATTTATTTATTTGAGAGAGAAAGAGTGAGTGAGTGTGGGGAGGGGCAGAAAGAGAGGTGAGAGAGGAACTTTAACAAATTCCTTGCTGAGCTCGGAGTCTGAGGACTGGGCTTGATCTTAAGACCCCGAGATTATGATCTGAGCTAAAACCAAGTGTTGTATGCTTAACTGACTGCATCACCCAGGGGCCCCTCCCTGAGCATGTCTTATAACCATAGCAAGGATTGTCAGTCATCATAAATGGAAATTAAAATGAGTTGTGACCTTTATACAGAGATGACATATTAGGCAAAGGAGAACCATGCCCCTTATGATAACAAAGCAAGAGCAAAGGCTTTGAAGATTGAGAAGGCCATGCTGAAAGGTGACTACAGCTCCCAAAAGGCCCAGTAGTTAGTTACCTACCTCCCATGGTATTACGCACTGTGATTCCAAAGGAAACCGAAGGATCCAAGAATAAATTAGCTCACAATGCCATCATCAAGTTCTCCTTGACTGTAAAGAAGATGGAAAACAGCACATTGGTTTTTACTATAGATATCAAGGTCAACAATCCTCTGATCAAGCACTCTTTGAAAAAGCTGCATGACATTACGTAGCTGACATCAACACCCTGGTCAGGCCTGAAGGAGCCCAGGAGGCATATACTAAACTGGTCTCTGACTGTGGGGATTTGATGCTGCCAACAAAATCAGGGTCATCTTAACAGTTCTAAACATTTTTATCATCCAAAAAAAGTTGCAGGAGTGCCCATCAGGAACAGAAACCATTATCTCCAAAAGAAAAATATCCAAACTCTTTAATATATGCAGCTGATGATATTTTGAATATTAGTTTCAAATTTCTACCCTTCTTTTCCACTTGTTCTTCCCTCATTCAAGCAGGTAGCTGGCTCTTTGTCTCTGCAACTGTGCAAAAAACATGAGCTTTTCAGACTTCCTGTCTTTATCTCCAAAAGCTTAATCAATCCCATAGAAGAACTCTGGCATTTTTTTAACTTTTTTATTTAAAATATTTTATTTATTTATTTGAGAGAGAGAGACAGCACAAGCTGGGGGAGCAGAGGCAGTGGGAGAAGCAAGCTTCCTACTGAGCAAGGAGCCCGAGGGGGCCCAATCCCAGGACCCTGGGATCATGACCCAAGCACAAGGCAGACACCCAACCTACCAAGCCACCCAGGTGCTGTAAGAACTCTGGTATTTTTGAGCAGTAGAGAGCCTCATGGTGCACCTGAATAGTACTCAGAAAATGCAGCAGGCCCTCCAAGAGGAATAACTGCATGGGATGTGTAGGACGGGGATTGAAAACTCAATGCTTAGTTCTGGCCTAGAGATGTCAGAAGAGAATGTAGACCTAGAGTTAACATATATCTCCATTTTAAAAAACAAATAAATCTGTATGTTGTAGGATAAATCTCCTGGTGTTACATGTTGCAATTCACTCACATGTCTGAATGCCACTATGTAGACCAAAATAAAAACATCTGTAAAGTCCTAGGTCTTGAGTGTGATGTGACTGCACAGAGTCACTGGACTGGAATGAGTTATATGGACAGGAGCAAGGGCCAGCTCCACCAGTGCCTGCAGAGATGCCCATGACCAGACTTGCATGGACCCTATCCCACCCCTGCTTCTTTGACTGTGTTAGAACCCCCTTTTGGCATATCCTGAGGGGAAACATAAAGAGTGAATGAGATTCATTTCTTAAGATTTTATTTTTATTTATTTGTCAGAGAGAGAGAGAGAGAGAGAGAGCAGGCAGGGAGAGTGGCAGGCAGAGGGAGAAGCAGGCTCCCTGCCGAGCAAGGAGCCAGATGTGGGACTCGATCCCAGGATGTTGGGATCATGACCCAAGCTGAAGGCAGCTGCTTAACCGACTGAGCCACCCAGGTGTCCCTGAGATTCATTTCTTTTTTTTTTTAATCTTTTAAAAAAATTTTTTTAAAAATTTATTTATTTATTTATTATTTGACGGACAAAGATCACAAGTAGGCAGAGAGGCAGGCGGGTGGGGGGGAGGAAGCAGGATCCCCGCTGAGCAGAGAGCCTGATGCGGGGCTTGATCCCAGGACCCCGAGATCATGACCTGAGCAGAACGCAGAGGCTTAACCCACTGAGCCACCCAGGCACCCTCTGAGATTCATTTCTTATCAGCCCAGCAGGATAGGACTCAAAGAAATAATTAAACTCATTCATAAGTAATTGGTTGTAACGTATCTTTCAGATGTGAGTCTGTGGATTGAGATTCATGCCTGTTACCCAGTTATAGATATCTACAACTTCTGTGATCAGGCCTATGTCCTATCTTACAACCTCTTTTCTACTTTAGTCCACCACATGCTAACTGAACTCAATCCTTTCATGTTCTTTGATGATAGAGCCAGAAGTGCCCAACTATAATCCATCCTCTTTCTGTGTCTTCATATTCCTCTTGTGCTTTGCTTACTTAGTTCCCTCTCCTGGAATTGTAGTCAGAATTCTAGTCAGAATCCATCTTTCCCCTTGTGTTCTCAGAAGCACTTTGCCTTGCCTTTGCTGTAGCTCTTCGCAGAATGCTCTTGTACTACGCGTCTTGTACTAGGTATGTTTCCCGCTGCTTGATGGAGTCTCTTCTCAGGATCTTTGCTTCTGCCGTGGTCTCAGCATATGGTTGAAAAAGACAACTGACTGCATTTTATTGGTGAAATGTGTTGTTGTTTAGGAGATTCGGTGATGTGACTTTTCTTAAGAGTTTGAAAACCAAGCAGGGAGTTACATTTAATTAGTTTCTGTGCTGGACATTGTCACACAACACCTAGGTCCCCTTTCAGGAATGAAGACCTGATCCCTGCAACTGCCTGGAGCAGCTACAAGAAGTCAGTCCTCAGGTGTTAGCTCTCTTTGGTGGTTGCCTGGGTTTCAAGAAAATTCCTTACTTAAGATCACCTGTCTCTTCAGGGCTAGTCTGCTTCCAATGACTAACAAATGTGGGGCTATAAATGCTTTGTTTCCTCTCCTCAACTCAGGACAGTTCTGAAGAGTTCTTCATCTATAGGACAACCTTGTAAGGCTAGCTGAGTCCTTTGTTGGGCCTGCCTCTCAAATTGATTTCCTAATCCTGCCTTCCACCCCCTCCTCCTCAGGTATTGGTTTTAAGAGAGCGTTTATTCCCTAATGGAACCACAGGCTAACTTCTGTTACAAAGTCTATTACTAAGAAACACAATCTGGAAAAAATGAAACAAGACGAAACCAGAGAGGGAGACAAACCATAAGAGGCCCTTAATCTTAGGAAACAAACTGAGGGTTGTTGGATGGGATGAGGATTGGAGGATGGGGTAATTGGGTGATGGGTATTGGGGATGGTATGTGTTGTCATGAACACTAGGTATTATATAAGACTGATGAATCACATCACTTCTTAGCCTTTTGGCTAAGAACAAGTGAAGACTGATGAATCACAGACCTGTACCCCTGAAACA
This sequence comes from Taxidea taxus jeffersonii, assembly GCA_003697995.1. Classification (NCBI taxonomy): domain Eukaryota; kingdom Metazoa; phylum Chordata; class Mammalia; order Carnivora; family Mustelidae; genus Taxidea; species Taxidea taxus. Next base: position 171,224 of record ML109071.1, read on the forward strand.
AATAATATATTATTTGTTAATTAATTGAATTGAAAGTAAAAAAAAAAAAAAGAAAGAAACATAAACTGGAAAAGGGTTTCATATTAACTAATATTTTCTTATAAATTTATTGCTGTTTATACAGACAACACAAGTATCGAATTCACATTAACTGTGTTTACTTTGTAATATAAATTCAGGGAGGGTCACCTGTCCGGTGTAGTTGGTAGAGCATGCAACTCTTGATCTTAGGGTTGTGAGTTCAAGACCCATGGTATAGAGATTACTCAAAAAAAAAAAAAAAAATCTAAAAAATAAATTCAGTGAAAGAATAAAAGGACGGAAAGAAAAATGTGTAGGGTGGGAAATAGTAATTACTAAATTTGAAAGGAACATAAATTAGTGTCATGAATTTAAATTTGAGTTTATTGGGATGCCTGGGTGGCTCAGTTAGTTAAGCAGCTGCCTTCGGCTCAGGTCATGATCCCAGTGTCCTGGGATTGAGTCCCACATTGGGCTCCTTGCTCGGCAGGGAGCCTGCTTCTCCCTCTGCCTCTGCCTGCCTCTCTGTCTGCCTGTGCTCGCTCTCTCTCTCTCTCTAACAAATAAATAAATAAATAAAATCTTAAAAAAATAAATTTGAGTTTATTACTATTTTGGTTACATTAGCAGTTGTTTCAATAAAATTAAGATTGTGCCTGGCAGAGATTTGCAGACCATTCTAGCTTTTGTGCTGCTTGTTTTATATCTCTGTCTTCAAGCTTCTTTAATCAACAGCTCTTTGCCATGAAACTTTGGGTTTTGGTTTATTACCAGGAACATCCACGTGTTCTGTGGGGAAAAAAAAAAAAAAAAGCTGAACTGAGCTCCCTTTCAGCAGCTTCATCTCTAAATGTGCCTGACAAAGACAAGGAAGTAAGACTCATCTATGTCAAGTAGGTAGGCAACAGAGATTCTGGAAAGAATCTGTCATTTTGTTTTGCTCTTAACTGTCACTTGTAACAGCAGAGAAAACATGAAGATGTCCCTTAGGTTCATGGTGAGCAGGGAAGTGGTGAAAGCTGCAGAACTACAAGAGGTGGAAAGAACAGAAAAGGGCAGGGTGGTCATTTGGAAAATTGTAAGCTCTTCGTTATTAATATTTGAGGGTACGCATTCTGGATCAAGCTGCTTGGACTTAAAATCCTGGCTTTCTCTCTAGCTGCGTGACCTTGAATACATTCACTAAATGCTTCTGAACTTCAGTTTCCTGAAACTTAAAACAGAAATAGGGTAGTTTGTATCCCATAGATTTGTCATGACAAGTAAATGGTTTATTACGTGTAAAACATCTAGAACAAAGTCTGACAATGAAATTGCTTAATGAATGTTAGGAAGAGCCCTTCTAGACTATGAGTTGGAGGCTGAGCATCCTAACCCCACAGGGAACCAAAGTACATTGGAAAGAGGCTCAGCAAGAGCAGAAAATGGCCTATTGTTTATTGTATTAATTAAGTCAACAGACATTGATTAGCACCCAAGAAGTGAGGTGTCCTGTGGGGACACAAAGGTGAGTCAGGCAGAGACTCTAGGACCCAAAAGCCTATTGGCAGATAAATCATATGGTCACCTGGTTCCCAGTGAGCAGAGGCCCATTTTGGGGGATTCACAGGAGAGTGAATGTCAGGGTGACACTCCATTGGCCAATGTTCATTCCATGCAGAAAACCCTTCTTGCATGAGGCCACTGGTACAGGGCAAGGAACATATGTTTTAGAGTAAAATAGGCCAGAGTCTCTAGTCTGCTTTGGGCAGGTTGGAGTATTGTGAGCCTTAGATAGCCTCATCTATAACATGGGGATGATATTTACCTTATAAAATTCATGAAACAGATGTTCTTCTCAGGGGCCAACCTCACTGCCTGACGGTTACCTGATCTCTAATCACTGGTTCAATGATTCAGAGGTGGAATTATCAGCAAGGTCAGATCTGATCTGGTTTCTGTAAGACATAAGCCAGTTGATCTGATACTATAGATTTACCCCTTCAAGACTTCACTTTTTAATTTCAGAGATGCGAAAAAATCAGAAAGTGGAAGGTTAGATTGTAGTAGACAACATTTGTTGCTTCTGTCTTTATTAGACTCCCTCTAGCCTTTGCTTTGGTTAGCACCTACTTGGCAAATCCATCGTTTATCCGCAGAACCTTCGCTCATGGGACCCCCTAGCCTTCTGCTAAGACCAGAAATGGCCTTCTGGAAAGCCTTTGGCTTTACAACTTATGTTTCCTCACACTAGACATCTACTACAAATGGGACCTTTGAACACACTGCCTGATGTGGGCCAGCCTGTGATTAATGTTTTGTTTCAATAATGCTGCACGTGCTTACACACACCTAATGTATCTTTTTTTTACTTTTTATTTTATCCCCTTCTGATTTTTATTTTTTTTTTAAAGATTTATTTATTTATTTATTTATTTGACAGACAGAGATCACAAGTAGGCAGAGAGGCAGGCAGAGAGAGAGGAGGAAGCAGGCTCCCCACAGAGCAGTGAGCCTGACGTGGGGCTCGATCCCAGGACCCTGAGATCATGACCCGAGCCAAAGGCAGCGGCTTAATCCACTGAGCCACCCAGGTGCCCCTGATTTTTAATTTTTTAAAAAATGGTTTGCTGAAAATATGAAAGTTGCCCAGATCATTGCTTGTCACCCTTACAGCATGTAAATCTTAAGAACAAAGACATTTAGATACCTAACTACCAAATGATGACCTAACTCAAGAAATTTAATATTGATAAAATACTATTATCTAATATATACTCCATATTCAGTTTTCACTGATTGTCCCAAAATCATCCTTTATAGCAACTTTCCATCCCACTACCCCAATCTAGGATTCTATTATGTCCTATTGCTCCAAAGCATTTTCTCGGTCTTTCATTGACACTAAGGTATACTAATAATTTTTGTTAATAAAGAAACTGAATACAGGGTCCAAATAATACCAGTAATGAGACATATGTTGGGGGGGTGAATATTTAAATATCATTTCATTTTATAACAGGAGGCTTTTGCAAAAGTCCATGTAAGAGATGATGAGGAAGTTAAACCAAATGAATAGACATCACTTTCAAAAGAGGCACCCAGAGGACTCGATTAATTTTGTGTGGGAGATAGGTGAGGAGGAAAGGCTTGTGATGACTCCAAGGTTTCTAACATAGTAGTCAGCACAGACAGCGTGCTGTGTATTGCTGGAGAGAATACTGTGAACAACTATGTTGAGGGAGAAGATGGTTAGTGCCTTTGGATATACTGAGTGTAGGTCACCTCAGGGAGAGTTATTCAGTAGTAAGGTGTAACCCGTCCCAGTGTGCTTGGGCCCTGCCCAGGTAGAGCACTGAAAATCTGCATCCAGAAAATCCCCTCATTCCTAATAAAATGGGACAGTAGGTTGCCCTATAAATTCATAGGCCGTTGGTGATGTGCATCAGGCTCAGAGAAGGGAGAAGTTCATGACAGAAGGGCACACACTCATGAAAAGTGATCATTTGAAGCTTTGAGAGAGATTGAAGCAACCCAAGAAGAAAAGCCAGGTGAGAAGGCCTCAGACCCTCTTCTGGAAGCTGAGACCCAAAGCATTTCTCTTTCTGGGCCAGCAATTTCCCTAGCTCAGCAATCCTAAAACAAGCATTGATTAAGTTACTGTGTATTTCAAATTACTTTCCATGCCGTTGTGAGCTGTTCATAAACTTGCTGTCTTAGAAACAGAAATGCAGTCAAATTCATCATCCATCACGGTGGTTATTATCACACCTTCAGTCTGTGACTTCTTTACTAGACTCATTACTAATTTGGGAAATTTAAGTTCCTTTTTAGCATTACTCATTTTTCACTCAGTTTTTTACAACCACTTTCCACAGTGGCTTGTGATTGTTACTTTTCAATTTTCAGTTTCCCAATAGCCTTTTCTACAATATGGTCCATTTTCTGCATCATGAAGTTCAGTGGAGTGGAACATTGGTTAAATAAAATGAGACTAAGTTTAAAAGTTTGTTAAGCTCTGGATCTATAAAAATGTAGGAATTATTCTTCTTTATTATTTTCCAAAAATAATGAGTATACTTGGATCTCTGTTGATCTACAGATTTACTGTATCAATGCAGTAAACATAGTTTAGTTATCTAATTGTTAGTTGGTCCTCAGTTGGTCAAAAATGTTTTAATTGAGTAAGTCAGGTATAAGTAGTTTGGTTCAAGGTCTTCATTACAGATCTGATAAGACCTCAGAGGTAATCTACATGGCCTTCCCATCCAAAGCTGTTCCTGGCTTTGCTTCTGTACTTAGCCTTCTTGAAGATAAGCACATGTTAACTTGACACATTTGTATAATATAGTAGTTTCATGCTTCCACAGCAGTTTCTCATACTTACCTCTTTTTTTCAAGATTTTATTTATTTATTTGAGAGGGAGTGAGAGAGAGCACTAGCAAGGGGAGGGGCAGAGGGGGGGAGAGAAGCAGACTCTCCCCTGAGCAAGGACCCAAAGCAATGCTCTATCCCAGGACTCTGGGATCATGACCTGAGCTGAAATCAAACATTTAGCCGACTGAACCACCCAGACACCCCTCTCAAAATTATCTTATTTGATTCCTATAGCTTTCAAGTGAATAGGTCAAGCATTGATTTCAAGATAAATTGGTTATTTAAAAAATGAGCCACCTGAGACACAAAAGTGACTTGACCAAAGTCATAAGAGGAAACACTGGAGATGCCAGTGGAAGGAAACAGAATTTCGTGTTTTGTTTTTTTTTTAAATATTTTTTATTTATTTATTTGACAGACAGAGATCACAAGTAGGCAGAGAGGAAGGGAAGCATGCTCCCCGCCAAGCAGAGAGCCCGACGCGGGGCTCGATCCCAGGACCCTGGGATCATGACCTGAGCCAAAGCCAGAGGCCTTAACCCACTGAGCCACCCAGGCGCCCCAGGAAACAGAATTTCTAACTCTAAGCTGATAGTCTCCCTACCACATCAGGTGGCTGGTCCCCACTCTGCATTCATATAATGTCACCAATGTTATAAAGCACACCTAAACTTTGGACAGATGGGCTTGCCAGCCACATTGCTTTCTTTACCATAATTTTATGGAAATCCAGCCTGTATTTAAAAATGTAAAACTCAAAGAACAGAACTGGATCCATGAGATGCGTGAGATAATGAGAAGCACCTAAGAAGATGGTTTCTTTCTCTTCCCCTGACCACTCCCCACCCATCACTTGTATGCTCAAGTCCTTGGGGGTATCTCAGTGCACTCTGTATAAAACTGTAAAACTGTGACAGGGCGCCTGGATGGCTCAGTGGGTTGAGCCTCTGCCTTCGGCTCAGGTCATGAGGTCCTACCCACTCTTCTTATAGTATGCATTTTCCCATGGAGATGTGGTACTTAGGGTTCTCCTCTTTGAATCTGGGTGACTGGGCAATAGCATTGTAACATCTGAAGCTAGACCATAAAAGGTGACATGCTTATGTCTGGTTCTCTTGGGGTGTTTACTCTTGAATTCAGCTGCCATGTGGCAAAGATTCCCCAGCAGCCTCATGGACAGTTCATGTAGAGGTGTTTCAGTGGATAATTCCAGCTAAGTTCCCAGTCAGTTGTCAGCATCACCAACCAGACGTTTAATAAGTAAGCCTTTAAGTGATTCCAGTCCTGAGTCAAGAGGGACTGTCCTGACGCCACCAGCCCAGTCACTGGCAAACCAAGACTGTTGGTCACCATACCCTAGGTGATGAGCCATATCCCATCTTTCCTCAAAACAACTTCTGAAGATTTAGGATCCTCCACTATTAGACAGCCCAAAGCTCCAGGCAGAATACCTCCTTCAAAGTGAAACAATTCAGGAACAACCCAAACTCAGAGATACTGCAGGAGACTAAAATGTCCTCCTCAGCCTAGCAGTCTGGCACTTAACTTCCATAGTAGGAAATTTACTCCATAGTCCAGTTGAAAGGCCTGGGAATGCTAACAGCCAAACTGTTGTCAGTCTTTTTATGCATTGTGATGAGGAACTGGAACATATGACCTCAAATGGTACATCCCATCCCTGGAACTTACATGTTAATATAAATGAGTTGATCATTTTGTCTCCTGGAGATGGTTTCCTATATATGATCTGGGAGAGAGAGAATGTGAGAATTATAAAGATAATTTCCTAAATTACTGTCTAGAAACTTTACTGTTTTGCCTTTTACATTTAATTTTTTTGTTGTTGTTGTTGTTAGAGAGAGAGAGCAAGCACAGGCAGACAGAGTGGCAGGTAGAGGCAGAGGGAGATGGAGAAGCAGGCTCCCTGCCGAGCAAGGAGCCCGATGTGGGACTCGATCCCAGGATGCTGGGATCATGACCTGAGCCGAAGACAGCTGCTTAACCAACTGAGCCACCCAGGCGTCCCTGCCTTTTACATTTAGAATCCAAATCTATCTGGAGTTAATTTTTGCGTATTGTGTGAAATGGGGGTCAAGTTTTGTTTTTTCCTATAAGGATACCCAACATCGAAAACACTATCTTTCCTCTACTTCTCTGCATTTCTACCTTTAATGTAATGCACGTGTCAAAATGCATATGGGTCTCTTCTTGGACTCTGCAGTTATCTGTTCTTACACTGATACCTTATAGTCTTTGTTATTATAACAATCACTGATATCAGTACACCAAGTCCTCCAATTTATATTCTTCTTCAACGGTTTTTTTTTTTTATTCCTAGCTGTTTGCATTTTCATGTAAATTTTACTATCACCTTCTCAACTAACAAAATTTCTGTTATTTCAAAAGAATAAATGAAATCTTGTTTCATTTATTCTTTTCTTACCCCTTTAACCCCCACCCCCGTTGCATCTCCACTTCCTCATATCAGGGAGATCATAAGATAGCTGTCTTTCTCTGATCGACTTATTTTACTAAGCATAATACCCTCTAGTTCCATCCATGTCATCGCAAATGGCAAGATTTCATTTCTTTTGATGGCTGCATAGTATTTCATCGTATGGACATCTAGGTTCTTTCCATAACGTGGCTATTGTGGACATTGCTGCTATAAACATTTGGGTGCATGTGGCCATTAGGATCACTACGTTTGTATCTTTAGGGTAAATACTCAGTAGTGCAATTTCTGGGTCATAAGGTAGCTCTATTTTTAATTTTTTGAGGAACCTCCATGCTGTTTTCCAGAGTGGTTGTACCAGCTTGCATTCCCACCAACAGTGTAGGAGGGTTCCCCTTTCTCCACATCCTCGCCAGCATCTGTCATTTCCTGACTTGTTCATTTTAGCCATTCTGACTGGTGTGAGGTGGTATCTCATTATGGTTTTGATTTGTATTTCCCTGATGTCCAGTGATGTGGAGCACTTTTTCATGTGTCTGTTGGCCATCTGGATGTCTTCTTTGCAGAAATGTCTGTTCATGTCCTCTGCCCATTTCTTGATTGGATTATTTGTTCTTTGGGTGTTGAGTTTGCTAAGCTCTTTATAGATTTTGGATATTAGCCCTTTATCTGATATGTCATTTGCAAAAATCTTCTCCCATTCTGTCAGTTGTCTTTTGGTTTTGTTGACTGTTTCCTTTGCTGTGCAAAAGCCTTTGATCTTGATGAAGTCCCAATAGTTCATTTTTTCCCTTGCTTCCCTTGCCTTTGGCGTTGTTCCTAGGAAGAAGTTGCTGCAGCTGAGGTCGAAGAGGTTGCTGCCCGTGTTCTCCTTGAGGATTTTAATGGATTTCTTTCTTACATTGAGGTCCTTCATCCATTTTGAGTCTATTTTCATGTGTGGTGTAAGGAAATGCTCCAATTTCATTTTTCTGCATGCAGCTGTCCAATTTTCCCAACACCATTTGTTGAAGAGGCTGTCTTTTTTCCATTGGATATTCTTTCCTGCTTTGTCGAAGATTAGTTGACCATAGAGTTGAGGGTGTATTTCTGGGCTCTCTATTCTGTTCCATTGATCTATGTGTCTGTTTTTGTGCCAGTACCATACTGTCTTGATGATAACAGCTTTGTAATAGAGCTTGAAGTCGGGAATTGTGATGCCACCAACTTTGGCTTTCTTTTTCAATATTCCTTTTGACTATTCGAGGTCTCTTCTGTTCCATATAAATTTTAGGATTATTTGTTCCATTTCTTTGAAAAAAAAATGGATGGGATTTTGACAGGGATTGCATTAAATGTGTAGATTGCTTTAGGTAGCATAGACATTTTCACAATATTTATTCTTCCAATCCATGAGCATGGAACATTTTTCCATTTCTTTGTGTCTTCCTCAATTTCTTTCATGAGTGCTTTATAGTTTTCTGAGTATAGATTCTTTGCCCCTTTGGTTAGGTTTATCCCTAGGTATCTTATGGTTTTGGGTGTAATTGTAAATGGGATTGACTCCTTAATTTCTCTTTCTTCTGTCTTGTTGTTGGTGTAAAGAAATGCAACTGATTTCTGTGCATTGATTTTATATCCTGACACTTTACTGAATTCCTGTACAAGCTCTAGCAGTTTTGGAGTGGAGCCTTTTGGGTTTTCCACATATAGTATCATATCATCTGCAAAGAGTGATAGTTTGACTTCTTCTTTGCTGATTTGGATGCCTTTAATTTCTTTTTGTTGTCTGATTGCTGAGGCTAGGACTTCTAGTACTACGTTGAAGAGCAATGGTGATAATGGACATCCCTGCCATGTTTCTGACCTTACGGAAAAGCTCTCAGTTTTTCTCCATTGAGAATGATATTTACGGTGGGTTTTTCATAGATGGCTTTGATAATATTGAGGTATGTGCCTTCTATCCCTACACTTTGAAGAGTTTTGATTAGGAAGGGATGTTGCACTTTGTCAAATGCTTTTTCAGCATCTATTGAGAGTATCATATGGTTCTTGTTCTTTCTTTTGTTAATGTATTGTATCACATTGATTGATTTGTGGATGTTGAACCAACCTTGCAGCCCTGGAATAAATACCACTTGGTCATGGTGAATAATCCTTTTAATGTACTGTTGGATCCTATTGGCTAGTATTTTGGTGAGAATTTTCGCATCTGTGTTCATCAAGGATATTGGTCTGTAATTCTCTTTTTTGATGGGATCCTTTTCTGGTTTTGGGATCAAGGTGATGCTGGCCTCATAAAATGAGTTTGGAAGTTTTCCTTCCATTTCTATTTTTTGGAACAGTTTCAGGAGAATAGGATTTAATTCTTCTTTAAATGTGTGGTAGAATTCCCCTGGGAAGCCATCTGTCCCTGGGCTTTTGTTTGTTTGGAGATTTTTGATGACTGTTTCAATCTCCTTACTGGTTATGGGCCTATTCAGGTTTTCTATTTCTTCCTGGTTCAGTTTTGGCGGTTTATATGTCTCTAGGAAAGCATCCATTTCTTCCAGATTGTCAAATTTGTTGGCATAGAGTTGCTCATAATATGTTCTTATAATTGTTTGTATTTCTTTGGTGTTGGTTGTGATCTCTCCTCTTTCATTCATGATTTTATTTATTTGGGTCCTTTCTCTTTTCTTTTTGTTAAGTCTGGCCAGGGGGTTATCAATCTTATTAATTCCTTTCAAAGAACCAGCTCCTAGTTTCGTTGATTTGTTCTATTGTTTTTTTGGTTTCTATTTCATTGATTTCTGCTTTGATCTTTATTATTTCTCTTCTCCTGCTGGGTTTAGGCTTTCTTTGTTGTTCTTTCTCAATCTTGTTTAGGTGTAGGGTTAGGTTTTGTATTTGAGACCTTTCTTGTTTCTTGAGAAAGGCTTGTATCACTATATATTTTCCTCTCAGGACTGCCTTTGCTGTGTCCCACAGATTTTGGACCGTTGTGTTTTCATTATCATTTGTTTCCATGGTTTTTTTCAATTCTTCTTTAATTTCCTGGTTGACCCATTCATTCTTTAGAAGGATGCTGTTGAGTCTCCATGTATTTGTGCTCTTTCCAAATTTTCTCTTGTGATTGAGTTCTAGCTTCAGAGCTTTGTGGTCTGAAAATATGCAGGGAATGATCCCAATCTTTTGATACCGGTTGAGACCTGATTTATGACCCAGGATGTGATCTATTCTGGAGAATGTTCTATGGGCACTAGAGAAGAATGTGTATTCTGTTGCTTTGGGATGGAATGTTCTAAATATATCTGTGATGTCCATTGGTCCAGTGTGTCATTTAAGACCTTTGTTTCCTTGTTGATCTTTTGCTTGGATGATCTGTCCATTTCAGTGAGGGGAGTGTTAAAGTCCCCTTCTATTATTGTATTATTGTCAATGTGTTTCTTTGATTTTATTATTATTTGGTTTATATAGTTGGCTGCTCCAATGTTAGGGGCATAGATATTTAAAACTATTAGATCTTCTTGTTGGACAGACCCTTTGAGTATGATATAATGTCCTTCCTCATCTCTTATATAAGGATCTCATAAGGATTGCCACCCCAGCTTTCTTCTGAAGTCCATTAGCATGGTAAATTGTTTTCCACCCCCTCACTTTCAATCTGGAGGTGTCTTCAGGTCTAAGATGAGTTTCTTGTAGGCAGCATATGGATGGGTTTTGTTTTTTTATCCATTCTGAAACCCTGTGTCTTTTGATTGGGGCATTTAGCCCATTTACATTCAGGGTAACTATTGAGAGATATGAATTTAGTGCCATTGTATTGCCTGTAAGGTGATTGTTACTGTATATTGTCTCTGTTCCTTTCTGATCTAATACTTTTAGGGCCTCTCTTTGCTTAGAGGACCCCTTTCAATATTTCCTGTAGAGCTGGTTTGGTGTTTGCAAATTCTTTCAGTTTTTGTTTGTCCTGGAAGCTTTTTATCTCTCCTTCTATTTTCAATGATAACCTAGCTGGATATAGTATTTTTGACTGCATGTTTTTCTCATTTAGTGCTCTGAATATATCATGCCAGTTCTTTCTGGCCTACCAGGTCTCTGTGGATAAGTCTGCTGCCAATCTAATATTTTTACCATTGTATGTTACATACTTCTTGTCCCGGGCTGCTTTCAGGATTTTCTCTTTGTCACTAAGACTTGTAAATTTTACTATTAGATGATGGGGTGTAGACCTATTCTTATTGATTTTGAGGGGGATTTTCTGTACCTCCTGGATTTTGATGCTTGTTCCCTTTGCCATATTAGGGAAATTCTCTACAATAATTCTCTCCAATATACCTTCTGCTCCCCTCTCTCTTTCTTCTTCTTCTTCTTCTGGAATCCCAATTATTCTAATGTTGTTTCGTCTTATGGTATCACTTATCTCTCGAATTCTCCCCTCATGGTCCGGTAGTTGTTTGTTTCTCTTTTGATCAGCTTTTTTATTCTCTGTCATTTGGTCTTCTATATCACTAATTCTTTCTTCTGCCTCATTTATCCTAGCAGTAAGAGCCTCCATTTTTTATTGCACCTCATTAATAGCTTTTTTAATTTCAACTTGGTTAGATTTTAGTTCTTTTATTTCTCCAGAAAGGGCTTTTATTTCTCCAGACAGGCTTTCTCTAATATCTTCCATGCCTTTTTCAAGCCTGGCTAGAACCTTGAGAATCATCATCCTGAATTCTAGATCTGACGTATTACCAATGTCTGTATTGATTAGGTACCTAGCCTTCCGTACTGCCACCTGTTCTTTTTTTTTTTTTTTGTGGTTTTTCCACCTTGTCATTTTGTCCAGATAAGAATATATGAAGGAGCAAATGAAATACTAAAAGGGTGGCAAAGACCTCAGGAAAATGTGCTTTAACGAAATCAGAAGAGACCCCAAATCGTGGGGGGAGAATGGGGGGTAAAAAGAAGTTCAGAAAAGAGAAAAAAAAATCTAAAATAAGAACACAAATAAAGGAAAAATATAAAAAAAGAAAAAAGGTATATATTAGACTGGTGACTAGAACAGGGTCACCCACTTAATTTTGGGAGTATTTTGTTTTCTTGGAAGAAACTACCTCCCAAAATGTTAAAGAATGAAAAATATATATAAGGGTAAACACAATGAAGGGATGGAATATGATTATAAAGA